>MPUH01000472.1:0-51905 GCA_001970955.1 Stentor coeruleus
CACTGGAGCTCGATATTTAAGAAATTTTATTTGCAATCATCAGGACTATCGTAAAGATTCTTTAATTACTCCAAGGATCGCTTCTGATATTGTTCAGATCGCTAAAGATGAAGTGTGGATTGAAGAACTACTTGGCCCTTATATTCAGCATCATTAACTTAGTATATTAGGAAATATTTAGAATTTTATGCATTTGCTATATTGTATGTTTAAGTAAGATTTTATATTTATGATAAACTATAATATTTATTGTGTAATCTATGAATAAACTACGCAGAAAGGTTTAAAAATCATAGATAAATATTTTAATAAAGAACTAGGATTCTATAAAAAAATATGATTTATTTTGATATGTATATCTTTTCATTGTCTACAAAAATTTAAGTTCTAAAATAATGACAAAATTTATTTTTATGCAAAGTCAAAATTAATAAAAAATTATTACCAGCTACGATGTTTTTGAAATAAAAATGCATTATTTTTTCCCAAGTATCATTTTTATAATAACATGAAATTAAATTATAATCTTAGAAAATGAGTTATGTTTAATTTTTTATGTAATTTCCTATGCATAAATCTAGTATTTCTATGAAATTATTGTAAATAGCCTTTGTCACTTCTAAAAACTCTTAATAGTAAAAATTTAAAAGAAACTATCTTTCTTATAAAATTATCTAGTTTTTCATTATAGTCCATTTCGTAAAAAGATGATTTTTTTTTTCAAATTTATATATTGAAGTGAAAATTTTCGAAATAAAAAAACACAATGCACTTTTGAAAGGAACTTTATTGAGAAAAATATAAATTGCATCTAAAATAGGCAAAAAGGCTAGTGATAGTAATCACCAGAGTGATGATGTTTCGTGTTTACTATCAGAAAATTAAAAAAAAAATTAGTACTAGTTGTGTAAAGATAATCTGCTCAGAAATTTAGCCAATACTGATAAGTTTTGGGCAAAAATATTCAGTCCTTTCTTGAAAGCTTAAAATATTATAGCTTTTAAACTATTAATCCCAATTCATCAAAGTAAATAACAATTGTAAAACAACAAATAATACTCAAAATCATCTATTAAAATTAAAAAACTTAAAATTTCAAAAATAATTACTTCATGCTTTCATTAATCAGATTTTCATGCTTTTATTTAAAACTAATAAATGGGTTTTCTAGAAGCAGGAGCGTCTCCTCTCACGTGGGAGAAGTGCGCTGAAATCGCTGATTATATTCGTCAACATGGGGCAGTCCAGTTTCTGAACCTTTATCGTAGCCATTCAAACGATAAAAATGATTTGTTTTACTGGGGATATGAAATGGAATATCATACTATTTACCAAGAATCTCTTAATCATCCACCAAAACTCTATATAAAAGCAGCTGAAAATGCTATAAAAATCATTAACGGAGCTGAAAATCAAATTCAAGGTATTTTAAGCTGTCATATGGAATATGGTGCTTGGATGATCGAGTGTGTGCCAAAAAATCCATATACTGAAAATCTAGAAGAGCTATTGTCAGTCAGAGCTAAATTAGAGTTAAGCCGGAAAAAAATGCTAACAATTTTTAATGATTTAAACTCAAATGTCTTCCCTATAACTCTTCCCTGTTTCCCATTTATGGGAATAGGAGACTATTTCTACCCTAAGAATTCAGAAAATACTGGTAATTCAGTTAGTTCAAGTATTTACTTAGATGATGATATAATTTGCCCCCATCCACGCTTTTCAACTTTGACCAAAAATATTATAGCAAGAAGAGGAAGACCTTTAGAAATGTATGCACCTTTATTTATAGATGAATTTACTAGTAATGAAAATGAACCAAAACCAGGGCTTATACATATGGATGCTAGTGGATTTGGCATAGGTATGTGCTGTATGCATATTACAGTTAATGCCAAAAGTATTCATGAAGCTAGATATTTGCATGATCAGTATGTACCATTAGGTCCGATCATGCTGGCCTTATCAGCATGCACACCTTATTTTAAAGGTAAACTTTCAGATTTTGATAGTCGCTGGAGTGTTCTTAGTCAATCACTTGATGATAGAACTGAAGATGAAGTAGTTAGAAGTGTTTTACCACGATGCAGTCCTTCAGCTTTATACCTCTCCCAGTGTATTACTAATAAATCTGAATATAATGATGTTTCTGTTAATATTCATCAACCTACTTATATGTTTTTATTGGATAATGGTATTGATGAACAATTAGCTAAGCATATCGCGTATATTTTTTCTCGTGATCCTCTTGTTATTTTTTCTGATAAAATAGAACTTGATGATATGAGTACTACAAATCATTTTGAGAATTTCCAAAGTACCAATTGGAACTCGGTTAGGTTTAAACCCCCTCCAAATATGAATTCTAATGTTGGGTGGAGGGTTGAGTTTAGGACTATGGACATACAGCTTAGTGATTTTGAAAATGCTGCTTATGCTATATTTATTGTCCTTCTTGCTAGGATGATTGTATCTTTGGGGTTGAACTTTCAAATACCAATGTCGAAAGTTCATGAAAATTTTGAGAAAGCTGTGAAAATAGATGCAGTTCTTAATGAAAAGTTCTGGTTTAAAACTAATATCGTCACTATTAATTGTAATAATAAATTTTTTAGTGACTTGATGAATGAAAGCTGTAATGATAAAGTTGAGTTGATGTCTTTGAAGGAGATTTTTTGTGGCAATGATGAGTTTATTGGGCTTCTTGGGTTTGTTGATAAGTATTTAAAAGAAGTCGTAGGGAGCTTTCCAGAAAGATATGATGAAATCGCTGTGTATCTTAATTTGATTCGCAAAAGAGCAACTGGAGAATTACCCACTGGAGCTCGATATTTAAGAAATTTTATTTGCAATCATCAGGACTATCGTAAAGATTCTTTGATTACTCCAAGGATCGCTTCTGATATTGTTCAGATCGCTAAAGATGAAGTGTGGATTGAAGAACTACTTGGTCCTTATGTTCAACATCATTAACTTAGTATATTAAGAAATATTTAGAAATTTTATGCATTTGTTATATCTGTATAGAAAATATAAGTTATGTTTTAAAAAATCATATTTATTTTTTATGTAATTTTTATGCATAATTCTAGTATTTCTATGAAATTATTGTAGATAATCTTTGTCACATATAAGCAACTCTTTATAGCAAAAATTTAAAAGAAACTATATTCCATTTTATAAAAAGATGATTTTTTTTTTCAAGTTTCTATATTGAAATGAAAATTTCCGAAACAAAAAAACATAATGCACTTTTGAAAAGAACTTTATTGAGAAAAATATATAAATTAATTGAATACAATAAATTTCATCTAAAATAGGCAAAAAAGTTAGTGAGAGTAATCACCAGAGTAATGGCGTTTCATGTTTACGATCAGCAAATTTAAAAAAAAATAAGTATTAGTGCTAATTACATAAAGATAATCTACTCAACAATTTAGCCAATACTGACAAAGGTCTGGGCAAAAAATCATCAGCCCTTTCTTGAAAGCTTAAAATATCTCAAGTGAACTTTTTAAAATTTTTCAATATACAAAGTTCCTAATTTCCTTATAATTTTAATTAAGTAGCTTTGACAAACTCACCACTAAAGAATTCTTTTTTCATTTAGTATAAATTCACGTGCTCTACCTTATTTTAGTAAGTTTTATAAGTTTTTCTATTTTATGCAAAATTCGTATTTAAATAATAAAAATCAACTCATAAATACCTTAAATAAGCATACACAAAATTACAAATAATCAGTATCTGTGCTAATACTTAAAACTATTTATTCTAAAATTATCAGTTTTTTATACTTTTTACATTCTATTCAAATTATAAAACTTCCTCAAAACAATAAATTCTACAGCTGAAACCCACACAAATCATCGCTTTTCTTTCAAGTAATATAGTTTTTTTCCAATTAAAAAATGATTTAAACATACAATTAACCTTTTTATTTATATAATTTTTTTATATCGATTATCGTAAAACAGAAGCAGTTTCTAATGCAATATTAAGTCTTATTTCGCATAATAATTTGAAAAAAACAATTTTAGATAAGAATAAAACTATTAGTCAAGTTACTTTATTGTTGTCGATATTCGATAAATTTATTTCTTGGTTTTCCGTGTAAATAGGAGGCAAGATTATCTTTGAATTCTCGTTAGAAAAAAACAAAAGTAAAGGGTTTCGAATAAAATCACTGTACTTTTCTGTGGAAAGGTCCACAGAAGTATCTTTAATGGATTGGTTTTTCATAAGCTTTTTCGCTTCTTTATGAACTTTACGATGATTGCAAAGTTGGCTGCTCTGCCTAAAAGTTTTCCCACAACCGATCTCTGAGCATCTAAACAACTTTTTCTCAGAATGCGTGAATGAGTGTTCTTTAAGACTTTGCTTGGTGGCAAGAACCCTGTTGCATTTTTGGCAAGTGAAGTCTTTTGGATCTTGTTCTTCCACACATTCATGGCTTCCTTCATGTCTTTTTAGTGACTCTACATCACGAAAAGACTTAAAGCATCTCTTTGCAGGGCAAATATGTATGCGGGTCTTCATATTTAATAGAAGCCATTCTAATTTCCAGATTATGCTATTGATAAGTTATATATTTGATAAAGACTATGTTAAAAAATTATACTTTTTATATTGGATTTTATGGTTTAGAGGCCTGAGCCCTTGAATAAAGTAAATGAATTAATTATTTATTAATGTCTTAGTGCCTTAAAAGATTAGTTCAAAATTAGACAATTTGAGTGAAGCTCAGAATATTAGGTAAAATATAGAGTTTATGTTTGTAAAATAAAATATGCATAGATCTGATTGAGAAATGAAATTTTTTGCCTGAAAATTTAAAAATAATTTCTAGTGTTTAATTTTATAATTTGTCGAAGTAAATGTTTTATTGAAGAATGAGGTTTTTTTGTTTTGTTTTGAAAGGGATGACCGATTTTCTAACAAATTTACAGATGATTTTATGTTTTACCTTAATATTAACTGTGGCTACTTCAAGTTATTATTTCATATTTTTATAAGAAAAAATGATAACCTATTTGTCTAATATTAAAATAATCAACATTATGCGATTTATTATTATTATATATATATTAAGATTATAAGGAAAAATATTTAAGGTACTTAAATAATGTTTTATATTGCATTAGCTTGTTTTTAAACTATTTTATTTATAAAAGCCAAAAATAATGCAATTTTCTACATTAAAGGTTTTATTTGTTTATATAAGCATGAAAGTTTTGGAAATTGAATGTTTATTATATTTATCTGATATATTATTTTGCATAAGTAGCCTAATTTGTTCTGAGATATTTTATATATAATGGTATTTAAACTAAAAGTTTGATTTAGTGAATTTATCAAAGGTCAAAATATTATTTTTCCTTTAAAGTAAACCTTTATATCAAAATTCAGTAAAAATTATATTAAAATGCCTAAGTATAATAATATTCAAATAGGTAAAGTGGTATAAAAAACACTATAGATGCAAACAAAAATTATTTGAAGTTAATAGTTTTGATGATAATTAACTTTTCTTGAGTTTCTATTCATTGGTTTTATCTTAATACGTTATCTTTATAGTTTTAAAGTATATGATCTAAAGGTTAAATACTAAAAAATAATCAATTTTTTATGTTTCAAGTAAAGAAATTTAAATTTTACGACTAGGATTAATTTATAAAACTATTTTTAAAGTTTAAATCACATAATCAGTCTTTTAAAAATAAAAAATTATAACATATTTTCTTTTACTGTTAATAAATTCAGCAGACAAGGAAAAATTATTTGGGTGGGAAGACAGGAAAACAGTACAGAGAAAGGTGGCATACTTATCTGAATATATTTATAAGCAAAGATTTACGGAATAAAGAGAAAAAAGCAGATTTTTGAATTTCAGACCAAATATAGGTGAAGATTTTTATGTGTAGATTGTATTTATAAGCAAAGATTTACGGAATAAAGAGAAAAAAGCAGATTTTTGAATTTCAGACCAAATATGCGAATAAATGGTTTAAAATAGCAAAGTGCATGCCTTGGCCAAACTGACAATTATATCAAAAACTGTTTTTATTCTATACTTCGAAAGAATCTTATGAAATACAATAAAAGAAAGCCAGAAAATGAAAAAAATTAAGGTTTCATAAAGTTTACTATAAAAACCAGATATTAAAGCTATTCTCTTAAATCAAACTATTCAGAATCCAGAGTGATTTATATATAAAAACAACCCAAAAATATTTCGGCAAAGAAATCTTCAGAGCCAATAAAAATTATCTGTCCAGAAGTAAAATTCCTAACATTTCAATTCAATAACACCTAATGTATACACAAATATTACTAGATTTTAATATTATTTTTTACTAATTTGATTTTTAAATGAAGCCAAGTATATATTCTCATTAGTACACTCAGAATATCGATTTTTCAGAGAATTTAGAATATCAAAATTCATCTACTTATCAACTTAGACTATTTTAAAACTTACTCTTATTGTCAATATATATTCTTATGCTTTTCTTTATACTTTTTCCTTTTCATTTTATATCTTAGTCAAGTATACATTTTATATCTTATCACTTAAATGTCCATAATATATTAACAGGAGAATAATACTGAAAGAAAGCTGAAAAAGTGTTTTAAGGAAACTTAAGATAAATTTTACAAATCGAATCAGCATTTTATAGAAAAAACTTAAAAAATTATTATAAGAAAGGGAAAACAGATATGAAAATTGAAAAATTTATAAATAAATCCGTTGACAGCATTACTTAGCAAATAGAAAAGTCTTATTAATATCAAGTTATATCTTATCATTATTGTTTTTCTTTAAAAACTTAACAATTTTTTAAATCTATTTCACATAAGTCCATATAAAATTCAATTCATATAAACAATAAACTAATCATGGAAAAGTATTCAATTAGAAGTTTAGTTGGAAGACTTTGCGAACCAGAAATACCTGAATTTCCTCTTGAAACTGAACTAAACCTTCCAAACCAAAGAGTTATCAACTTAGACGCTTTAAGAACGAGATCTGACTTGCTCAAACCTAATGAAAAAAACATTTTAGAAAAACTACTGACTTATTACTGCAAAACAGAAAAAGTTACTTACAAACAAGGGATGAATGAGATTTTAGCCCCATTTCTCCTTCTTAATAGACACAATGTCCCTTTGCATATTTGCTACACCTGTTTTAAGAATTTTGTCGCAAAATTTATACCAACACTTTTTGTCGATGATGTAAATTATATATAGGCTTTTAAACCTTTATCAGGTCTTTATGTAATAACAAAACTTATATTAAAATACCATCTTCCAGACCTAAGTACTTGTTTTAGTAATAATGAAATTACCCCAGATATTTATATGACAACTTGGTATGTGACGATGTTTTCTAGTAAAATTAAAGAACTTGGGCTTCTTTATATATTTTGGCAATATCTTATTGATACTAATGATAACCTTTTTATTATATATTTTGGAATAGCATTATTTGAGTTTTTCAAACAAGAGATTCAAAACCAAGAGGTTATGAGTTTACCTAATGTGTTTAAGAAAATATGTATAGTTGATTATGATACACTGCAAATTGTCTTACAAAATTCTGAGAGAATCAAAGCGAATATGCCGTTTACTGCGGATATGATATTGAAAAAATACAACATGTTTTGTTTGGAAAATACAGAATCGTTTGTTAAACTGTTGGAGAAGTTTATGTGTTTATTAATACTCCCAAGAGAAATTATCATCCAAACATACCCACATGACGCAGTTTGTAAATGTTTAGACCCTAGAAACTGCAAAACAAAAAGACTTAAATACTTATTAATCGACTGTAGACCAACCAAAGAGCAGAAAAATGGGTACTTTATAAATTCTCAACTTCTCAGCAAAGCGGCTCAAAAATACCCAAACAAACTCTTAAACTACCCTAAAAGTTTTATATCACTAAAAAAAAATACTCATATTGCCCTTATGGGTTCTGAAGAAAATAAAGATGAAGAAAATCTTGTCCAAAAACTTTTCGATAGTTTTATACAACATGAGTTTCCATATGTAAGTATTGTTTTTGGAGGGTATAAATCTTGTCATGAATTCGCTTTACTACATAATTTTGAAATTTTATCACATAAAATAAAACGCTGCTTAGCTTGTAATAGTTGTGATGATTCAGAAAATAAAGCTAAAGAATTAACACTTGATAGTTTTTTCCGTATAGGAAGTACACAGAAAACTTTAACACCTGTTATTAAAGATAGTCTGATAAAAACAGAAAAAATTTATAAATGCAAAATAAACGAGTCTCAAGATATTGAAGAAAGTGATATTGGGCTTATTGTAACATTAAAACAAATATATTTATGGGATATTAGAAGAAATGAAGTTATTGAAGTATTTGATATAGACCAACTTACTAAAATAACTAGTAATAAAACTTGTTCTGAAAATCTTTATTTTAGTTTTATTAAAATACCAAAACGATCATTTATTCTTAGGCCTGAAGAATGTAAAGAATTTTTGTTTAAAGTTAGAACCAATTTCCAAGCAATGAGAAATTAGTATACAGAAAAAAACTAATAGAATAGTAATTAAAACTGAATATAATTAGAAAAAAAAAATTATATATAAATTTTGTTGTTGATTAGGTGTGAAAAATACAAAAGATATTAAGAAATTGTTATTTTTCCTGTAAAATAGTAAAAAATGTATATAAATCATCATATATTTCTTTATAATATTGAATTCTTCTATAAACAATGGAAATACAATGCTCAAATGGTAAATGCCAACATGAATCAGCAGAGATCCTTGTATGCGGCAATCAACCTTTAGTCTATTGCAATAAACATAGAAAAAAACATCTTAAAAAGTGTAAAATGCATCATACCTCAAGGAATTTATATGAGAAAATCCCAAAAAAACAAAGACGTAAATTCAAGAATTTTTTTATTGAACAATTATCCAATTACGATAAACAAAGCGAGGAATTTCTTATCAAAATTAATGAATGCTTAATAAAAATCAAAGAAATAGCTTTACAAGGTATAAACATTTTCTCAAAATATCAAGAATTCTATATGAATCTCTTTAAAAATGCCCAATTAAACTACTTACCTATGTATTACTTTACAGAAGATATAATAGAAAATGATATTGATATAAATGATATTGAAAATATAGGATTAAATTTAGTTACTAACCAGATTTCTGAGTTTTTATCAATAACTAGTTGTTTTGATAAAACTTTTAAAGAATGCTTTAATGTTTTTAATAAACCTAAAACTTATAGAAGAGAAAGTATTAATATGAGTGGTAAACTTTATTTTTTCCAAAACAATACGAGTAACCTTATAGAATTTGATCCAGCAACTAAAAAAAATAGTAAAATTAGTATAACTGGGATTGGCATTCAAGGTTTTGGAGAATCGACTTGTGAAATAAAAGGAAATAAACTTGTGACTAATGGGGGTTTTTGTTCATTAAATACTTTTATTATTGATTTGAGTTCTAAAAAATATACAGTGATTCTCAATGGGAAAAAAAGACAATTTGCCCAAGGTTGTTATTTAAATGAAAAAGTTTATTTTTTTGGTGGATTCAACAATGAACTTTCATTTTCAAAATTCTACAATGTTTGTGATTATTTGGATTTAGAAACTAAAAGATGGATTCAATTACCAAACTTACCTAATAATATAGCAAATACTACAACTTTAATTTTAGACAGTAATAATATTATTATTGCAGGAGGATCAGATTCAATTCATGGTTTAGTGTTATTATATAATATATCAAAGAATAGCTATTCTCTTTTGATAAATCAGGTAAGAGCACAGAGAAAAGCATTATTAATTCAAGATGAAAAGATTATTTATCTTCTTGGAGAATATCTAAATATAAGCCATATTGATAATATTGTTGATTGGGTTATTCAATCACCACTTAGTATTAGAAGTAGTGTTTCTTCATCAGTTGTCCGCAGGGGTAAAAAAGCTTATTTTTCTGATTATGATAATAAGGTGTATGAGTTTGATTTAAATTCTTTGGTATGCAAAGAAATTGATATCACCTAATGAATTAATTTATAAGTAGTTCTAGAGATAATAAATATAATTTATATCAGAATAATAAGTTATGAATTTAAACTTATCTAGGAAATGGCATAGTATTATTGGCTAAACGAAAGTTCAAACACAGCAGCTATTCAATTTGCATCCATTAGCAACAAGAATATAATTTTATTATTCTAAACTACATGAATATTTCTCACTATAGAAACTACCTTTGAGTTTAAGTTGAATCTATACAAATTCATATCACCCAAAATAAAGTAAAGATAATCTTCATTTCTTATTGTATAACTTTGGATAAATTTGTCTGGAAGCCCTACTGCTGATTTAAGTAGTACAAAATTAGTGCAATCCTTTGTTGTACTTTCATGAAGTTTATTATTTTCAAATATAAAAACTTTCCCCTTTCCTTTACACACAATTTTATGACAGTTAGGTGTAAATGATCCAACATAAATATAATTATTATTTTTGATATTATATTTAAATGCTGATGATAAATGAAATCCACTAATAATGATATGCTTGTCAATAACCAAACTTAAATTGTGATGAGAAACTGCAGGAAGAGATGCTATTTCGTTCCATGTATCTGAAACTAAATTGTATTTTCCAGATTCTCCATGCAATTTATTATTGCAACCACCAAAAACATAAATATTTCGCTTGTATAAAGAGCATGCGGCTAATTGATTCAGCTTCCAAGATGCTTTTTTTTCATAAGTTTTGTTTTCTGCATCGAATATGTAAGTAGAATCTAAATACACTTTTTCATTATATCCTGAATAATAGAAAAATTTATTCTTGCTTATCTTGCAATAAGATGCATTTGATGATAATTTTTGAGGTAAGTTAAAAATATATGCTGAATCTACTTGAGCTGTAACATTAACTGTCACCATGGTCATGGTGTTATATTGAAAGTACCATATTTTTGTATCATTTGAATTTTCAATGCATTCATCTTCATAGTTTAATCCTAAATAACTCTGTGTATCCAATAAATTATCATAATTTTTTTTGAGGTTTATTTCATGGTCCTCAAACCTTTTCTGTGATTCTTCAGTAATTTTTGTTATATTAAATATTTCATTATTAATACCGCGAAAATTATCCCGAAGTTCACTGATTTCTTCTTTGAGACCTTTTATTTTAAGCTCTAAATCATTCTTCATACACCCAATATCCAAATTTTCAATAAAAGCAACTTCTTTTTCTTGAAGTTTTTGACAAATATTTTCTGGACTCCTTGAATATTTTATTATAAATTTTTCGCATTCTCTTTCATCTTGATTATTACAAAATTTTTTCTTAATTTTAAGAGCTTCTATGACTTTCATGATCAAAAGCTCTTTACGTCTTAAATATTCAAAATTAAATTTCGCTTGTTCAATGATTTTTTTTATGCAATCATTAACTTTTTTATTGATATTGTCTCTTATTGACTTTAATTTGCTTAATGATAATTTGCATTGAGTAATAAAGATTTTTCTATTCCCAAAATTCTTTTTGATTTTATGGTTGTATCCTTCAGAAATATGAAGAGAAAGATGATCTTCACAGAATATAGTTTCTTTATCTGAACAAAAACAAATGAATTCTGGACTATTTAAGCATTGAGGATAAAAGCATAGGTTAATATTCATATAATATAAAATAAGAAAGACTAGGCCCCCCCTTTTTTAGATATTTTATAAGATTTATATATTGTTATTAGGATATTTGAAGTTGATTGTAAAGAAGCATATAAATATAATATTTAATAATACAGAAAGATGATTTTGAATTCAATTTTAGAACGTATATCAAATATTTTTATAGAGTTATGATCTATTTGCTAAAGTGAAAAATAAATTAGGAAAATATTAAGATTTTGTAGGTGCATATAGTAGCAGTTAATAAAAGTAATGCATATAGTTTTACAAATTTACTGAGAATTTAATTAAAGCATAAACCAAAATTTCAAGTTATTACTTAGATCTGAGCTTTAATTCATAATAACAGTAATATTAAACCTGAATAATTCAACAAGTATTTTTTTCAACTATTTAGCTTATCCCTAAATCACTTCAACCCAAACTTCCTCTAAAATCAAAACCCAATCCTATTTCAACAAAAATTTCACCCATAATAAAATTAAAAACTAAATAATTAAAATCTTCTCAATAAAACCTCCACACATTTTCCAATACCCATTCTCTAAATTCAGCCTATCCTCTACCTACTTGTCATAAAACTCTCAAAAACTCTAAAAATATATCTTAACCCCTAAACCCTAAAAAATAAACCTTAATCCTCTTTAAAAAACTCACTAATCCCTGCATCATAACCACTATAATCCTAAAATCTAATCTTAACACCCATTTCTCATCTTATAAAAAAACCCCTAAACCTTTCTCTATCTAATTTATATAATCATATATAATTCAAAATAATAAATAAATTATGAACTCTAGGCTTTTAGTCGACAATTTTATATTAGAAGATGATATAATATTAGATACACCTCAAGCAACCCCAAGTCCAATTTCAACTCATACAACCATAGTACAATCTCTTAGCGATATGGGTTTTAACTCAGATTTCATTGAAATCGCCATTGCCTATACAGGTTCCTACAACATCGATAAGCTGTTATCTTTTTTAATAAAAGGTGATCAAGGCTGGGAGCATGATTTCATTCGTAATTTCCAAATAGCAAACGAAATCAACCGTTGTGAACTTTGTAAAGACATCTACGAAGAACATTATAATTTCAACACTTTACCTCCAGTAAGTAACACTAAACATCATGAAGAAATAAAACTAAGCCAAGAACGTGCTTCATTAAAATTATCATTAAAAGACTCAGAAATCGATGATTCAATAATCTGCTTAATTTGTTTTGATTTATTGACAAATAAATGGGTACTTCCATCTTGTGGTCATCACGATTTTTGTAAATCATGTTTTATTCATCATGTTGAAGCTCATATAAAAGATTCAAAAGTACAACATATACATTGTCCTGGGAATAGTTGTATGGCTGAATTTACTGATGATGATATAAAAAGTTTAGTATCAGAAGAATATTATACTAAATATTTAAAATTTAAAGAACGTGCTGAGTTAATAAGTGATCCTATGGTTAAATGGTGTACACAACCAAATTGTGAAGGTTGGGTTAGAGGTAAAGTAAATGATTTAAAAAAAGAATGTCCTAAATGTGGATTTGAGTTATGTTTTAAATGTGGTAAAACTTGGCATCCAAAGAAATCATGTGATCAAATTATTGATGAAGACTATGAACTATGGGCGAAAGGAAGGGAAATACAATTATGTCCTAAATGTAAACATAAAATAGAGAAAATTGATGGATGTAATCATATGAATTGTGCAGCATGTGGCTATAATTGGTGCTGGCTTTGTAGAGGACATTATACATCAAATCATTTTAATCAATTAAATCCTTTAGGATGCCCGAATTTACAATCAGGATATCATACAAGACAAGAATGGCCTATGTGGAAAATATATCTTGCTAGATGTAAAGGAATATGTATTTGGTTTTTAATTTTTGTTTTATTGCCTGTGATTTTATTATTTGGTCCTGCTTTTCATGCTGTTAGGAGTTTTCATAGGGATAGTTATGGAAGAAGTATTTTGAATTTATTGATTTATGATTTAGTTATTTTTATTGCTGTTACGATTATAACTCCACCAGGATATGCTGTTGCTATACCAGTGTTTATAATATACGCGCTTTTCAAATGTTGTAAAAGAAAATTCTGATGTTTTTAAAATAAATTTATATTATTATCATCCAAAATATTTTTATTTAAATAAAACTACATCTAAACTTATTGTAATAACCTTTATTACTTATTAGGACGTTTTTCATTTTGACAATCCCAGCTTTTCGCAGAATTAAACAGCGTCAAAGCATTTTCCAAGGCTTTTTTCCCTTGCTGTATCAGTCCTGGGGGTATTTTTTGTCCTGGACAAAGTCCTTTAAGTTGCATTATAGTCTCTTCTTCTTCTCTTATAGTCTTAAACATCTTAAGCATTCTTGACATCGCTTTAACTTTTCTTCTCATCCTTTGCCCTTTATTATCTTTTATCTCTTCTTCTAATTCTTTAACTTTTCCTCCAACTACTTCAGTAGTCAATGGGCTCATTGGTAAACATATTTGTGTTAAAACTTGCAAAATTTTTTCAATTACAAACGGAATACTCCATGAAAACAAGTCTTTATAATCTGGTAAAATATAAGGATGACCTGAATAACTGAATTGTTGTATATCCATGTTTACATCATCAAATCTTATAACTGCACCTTTGTTGTTATAAACATCACAATAATTAGGAGCTGAAAAAATTGTGACGACAACTGGGAATTGGTCATCTCCATTCCAAGTATGCATTTTGTATCCTTCTAATTGCACTTCATGAGCTCTAATAATAGTCAAAAGTTTATTTCTTTTAAGAAACTCAGAAAGGGCTTTATTACCAAAGTAGTAACTACATCCTCTATTGTCATTGACTTGAAATTTCTCATTTATCCCTCCAGTTGGATCATCAACAGGATCAGACCAAAGAATATCACAGATCAATCCAGTATTTGGAGGCTCAATATATCTATTAACCTTGTTGATATCTTCTAATTTACTGAGTTCGGGGCTTATTCCTCCATGAACAGCTAAGAATTTCTTATTAATCACACAACCTAAAGGTAAAAAACAAAAACTGTCACAAATAGTTTCGTAAAATTCTAGGTCGTATTTATATAAACATTCCATTCTAAAATTGAAATGGCTCGTCATTTGTCTGCACTCATGATTTCCTCTAAGTAAAAATACGTTGTTTGGGAAATTGACCTTAAGAGAATATAGCAAAAGCACAGCTTCCACTGAGAAAAAGCCTCTATCAACATAATCACCAAGAAACAAAAACTTATTCGGAGCTATATCACCAACCATTTCTAAGAGTTTTAAAAGGTCGTAGAACTGTCCGTGGATATCTCCAACAACAGTGACAGGGAATTTTAACTCAATTAAAGTTTTTTCTTTTTTGAGTGTTTCAATACATTGGATTATTATCCTTAAAGCATCTTCTTTAGCAACTTTTCCTTCTTTTTTTAGAAAGTTTCTTAGAAGAATATAATTCGGAGGTTTGTCTGTACCTTGAGGGAAAAGTAAGTCTGTTGATAATTCTCGATGAGGAGGAGGTTCAATATAAGGTAAGACCCTATCATTGAGAGGGTCTGATAATGGTTCTACCATTTTATTGTTCCTGAAATTGCCAAAGAAATTTATTAGCAAATATCAGTATTTTTATTTGGCAAATTAATCAATATAGCTTGATGATAATATTTTTTTCCTTTTTTGAAATTCAGTATGTTGAATTCGGGTTATTTTTTAAGATTTTGTATAATTTTAGATAGTTTTATATGAGAGTTTATACTAAAAACTAGGCTTATATAAATTTGAGAACTTAAGTATTGTAGTTGACGATTTTTCTAGCTTCTGAGTCTTCGGGTATTCTTTTCATACGTCGTCCAAACCTTTCAGATTGCTTCCTTGCCCCTTCTTTAATTTTTTTTGTTTTCCTTTCTAATTGGGCTGATGCAACTTCATTGAAAATCTTTATCACACCTTTTAAAGCTACCTTTCTTAAGCTTTTTTCTAATACAACATTTGTGTCTTTTTCATAGTTTTTCTTTTTTTCTTGTAACTTTTGGACTTTCTTATGTCTGAGTTCTTTTTTCCTTTTGATTTCTTCGGCTAACTTTTTTTCTGGGGTCTTGTATTTAAACAGTACTGGGGGTTGATTTTCAGGTATTTTTGTTGAGAGGATTTTACTAAACGCAGTGAAAAAAGAACGCACCTTTTCTTCTTGGGGTGCTTCGTCTTCCATTAAATATATTACAAAATCTTACAAAAAAACCATACTCTAATATCCCAAATCTCCACAAAAAAAGCCTAAAAATCTCATATTTCTAACATAAAACTCTTTCAAAATCCTAAACTCCACCCTAAATCATTAAAAAAAAGGCAAAATATCTATAGTATCTAATTTTACTCAGTAGAATTTCTGAAATCAGACCCCAAACTTTTAAGGGTCTTAAGCATGGGTGTATCGCCCATATCTAAACTTCCTGGTTTAGCCGTAAACACCCTCTTCCTCGTATGCGCATGTTCCCATTGACTCTGATTCCTCTTAAGTTCTTCAATACAATCCGAATCAATAACCGTCGACGCTATATAATTATTCAACGACTCATAAATTGGTAAAACAATATTCTTAATAAATCCACTCTGTGATTTAGGAATATCAGTTTTTTCTCTATCACAATACATACTCACAGCTAAACCTTTAGCTTTTTCTAAATCCCCTTGTAAAAAGAATTCTTCAATAACCAAATGGCTCCATTTTATATGCAAATCTCTTGATTTTGCCGCATGACCAACATCTGCAGCTTTTATTGCGATTCTCATTATCTCAAGTCTATGTTCAGGTGTATCAATTGGTCTGTTTGGTGAACTGACAATTTTTGCTTTGAGTTTACCAATAAGATCGAAATGTTTACTCATGTCTGTTGCTAAGATCATTTCTATAATCTGTAAACGTACAGCTATAAATACATCGTTTGATAAACCACCAAGGATATTAGCTCCAGGTTCTTGCATTATTTGGAAACTTAGTGAACTATGCATCATTTCTAATACGCTTAGATCGTTGTCTGTATATAAATTACATGTTAAAGCAAGACTATCACGACTGTTGACGAGAAAACGGTTTGTGAAACCTGGATGGCCAACATCGTGGCTTAGATTCGCGATGATACAAGCAAGGATTTCATAATCAGTCGCATTTTCAAAAAGAATCGATTGGTGAAGAATAAAAAGGAAAGAAGATAACACATCAGCAGCATGGGTCGAATTGTGATATGGGTTAAGTTTATAGCTACTTTCAAGTTTCTCAAAGAATTTCTGACATGCTGATTCACTGATTTTAAATATTTCATCCAATCGATATTTCCCTATAGCATATTTTCCTAATGTTGTTGTAGGTTTATTTGCTGTGCATTCTGCAAGGAAAAAAATATCAAAATTCCAATTATTCCCAACTTGCCGAAGTACACCTAAAAGATCTTCAACCTGATAACGTTTAGGTAATTCAAAAGTTTTGCGAAGTTCGCTTTTCAAAGATTCAGGTTGGGGTTTTTTATTATCCTTAACATATTCTTTCATAAAAATTTTATCCTCAGCATCCATCCCAGCTGTAATTCCATCCATATCAACCTCATAAAGATTTGTTTTCGTCATAATTGCTTTTAATACCTTAGACAATATATCAAATAATTCTTGCATATGCGCTTTATATCTAACACTTGTCAATATAAGTATATTAACTATCCCAAGAGCTTGTTGTATAGAAAAAGTTATACTTTCAATCTCAGTCATAGCTTCTTTATTCTTCCCTTGTATATCTGATGAGCATATTCCATACCTTTCTCTATATTCAAGTTCCAAATAGTAAAATTTCACAGTCTCAATTGTTGTACTGAATAATATTACAAAAAACTCAAGCAAAGTTAGTAATAAATCTTGTTCTGCAGGGATATGTAAGGCTAAATATATAAAGGAAATCAGAAG
Source organism: Stentor coeruleus (assembly GCA_001970955.1). Lineage (NCBI taxonomy): Eukaryota > Ciliophora > Heterotrichea > Heterotrichida > Stentoridae > Stentor > Stentor coeruleus. The sequence goes on from MPUH01000472.1 coordinate 17,708, forward strand.
ATTTGTCATAAAAAAAGCTCTGAATGTGAAAAGTAATACAAATTTACTGGTGGCCTGGATTAGTAAGATACCGAAAATGCAGGAAAATGAACTAGATGTAGAGTTAAAAATCCAGATTTGGAGGAATTTGCTGTTTAATATAAGCGATATTGATATGGAGAAGTAGAAAAACTGAAGCATTTCAGGAAGGAGGATGGATAATAGTTGTTTTTGTATGAGGAAGTATGAGAGATAAAAGCATATGCCTGAAATATTTAGGATTAGCAGCTGGAATGTTAGAGAGGAACTAAGTTCATATGAAAAAATGTACCCTAGACTGTAGATTATGAGGATGGCTAGGAGAGTTGTCAGGAAATAGTAATGGTTTTCAACTTTTGTTGTTTGGAAATTCTGAGATTTTGGGTATATTAAACTCATGATATATGAGTTTTCGGTGTTTTGGTCTTTGAATTGTAAGGAGAATTTGCGCAAGGTGTCTGTTTTTGGCTCGGTTTCGATAAGAATCCTGTCAGTTTGTGAGTCTCTTCCTGGCTCGGGGCTGGTTTTCATAATTTATTAGTTTGGGAATGGGTGTTAGAGAAATTTGTGAGGATGGATAGAGATGTTTTAAGAAATACAATAGAAGATTTAAAGTATGATAAGGTATTAAATTTATTATTGTATATAAAGTTTAGATATGGTTGAGTTAAGAGTGAGATGTTTTGATTATAGTTTATAAGTTTTTATATAAAAATGCATAATATAAAAATATATCATCACATAGCTTTGTAAATACTTGAATTAATAAACAAGTAATTTAATCTTAAGACAACATATTAATCCTAGGGCCTTTATAATAACCTATTTCTATACCCTAAAAATATTTTCTTTGGATAATCCATTAAATAATAAATTCAAACACATGTCAGAGCAGGACATCCAAGAAACTCTTGAACCCCTCGAAAGCGACATAAAAGCTCTCGTTGAAGGGGCGAAAATGTTTGAACAGCTAAAATCCTTAACAAAACAAATTCCCAACCTCCTAAAACTTGAACAAACCATTTCAAACTACCAAAAAAAGTCCAAGGAACTCAAAAACCTTCTTAAAACCAACAAAACCTTAATAAAATCAGTCAAAGACAATATGCAAAATTTTCCCAAACGTCTAGAAACCAAAATTAATGAATCAAAATCCTCATCAAATTCTGTTATAGAAGACTCTTCTATAAAAGAACTTATCGATGAAAAAAAACTTCTCATTTACTTCAAAGAAGAAGTTTGTCAAGTTGTAAAACATTTAGATAACAATATGAAAAAACAAAACAATGCAATGATATTTGATATAGAAACAACAAAAAAAGATGTTAAGAAATATAAAGGGCAAATAAATGGAGAGGAAATAAAAGATGAAGAAAAAGATAATGAGCAGGAAAAAAATCAAGAAAAAATAGAGAATAAAGAAATTGATCATAATGTGAAAGAAAAATTAACTAAACATGTTGAGGAAAATTTACAAATTGCTATTAAGAAATGTGAACAATTAGGTGATGAGAAACTTTTTATGTTAGAAAAATATTGTGATGAGGTTGTAAAAGGGTTACAAAGTGAACATAAATAAAAGTTTAGATAGTAATCTTTTAAATAAGATAATAGGCTTTGATAATGTGGATGAAAAAGGTTAAAGGGTTTAAGGTTTAGAAAGGAAGAGGAATTTGAAGATTTAGAACTTGGGATAAGGATTTGGATGTTGTTGGGAAAATAAAGGATGATGATGATTGTTTGGGGAGATTTTGTATGAAATTGATCGGTTTGATTAAAAGATGATGATTGGGATTAGCATTTTTGTAAGATGAAAAAAAGACCGCTTTGAAGATATAATATTTAAATGGAAGACTATGAGGTATTGTTGAAAAATTCAATCTATTATAAAAAGGTTTCTAAAGCTTTTCCTTTAGATGCTGTACGTGAAATACTAGGATCGCCTAATTTGGATAGGTCTATAAATGAGAATCAGACTATAAATAATAACGAAAATGTCCCAAATTTTGTGACAGGGATAAGACTTCAGCCTAAAGCGAAAACAAAAAAAATACAGCCTAGGAGGATTAAAAAGCAAAAAGTTCAAAGGGAAAGAGCTCAAAAACCAGTTTATGATTTTATAAATGATTAAGTTTAAGGAGTTTCTGGTTGAAATTGTATTTTATATGAATTTACTTGATGATTATTAGGAAAATATAGCAATATTGGGTATATGTTTTTTTTTTGGAGATAATTTGATAATGATATTTTAAATTAGTATAAAATTTTGATTGATTTTATATAGTCATATGCAACTTAATTCTAGATTTAATATGTTTTACAAAAATCCTACTTTTTTGTCCAAAAAAATCAGTCATATATTTTTTCTGAGCACATAAATTATCTACTTTTTACTANGCTATGTATATTTAGTGAATATTTTTTCTGAGCACATAAATTATCTACTTTTTACTAAAAAAATTAACTCAACATTTAAATTNGAGATAATTTGATAATGATATTTTAAATTAGTATAAAATTTTGATTGATTTTATATAGTCATATGCAACTTAATGCTATGTATATTTAGTGAATATTTTTTCTGAGCACATAAATTATCTACTTTTTACTAAAAAAATTAACTCAACATTTAAATTTTGGCTAAAACATCCTCCTTTTTAACTAATAATAATATACAATGGAAGTAATTAGCAAAAAGCGTAAGGTTTCAGAAAAACTATCCGAAAACAACCCTATTATGCATAAAGAACTTGTTCGCCTAATGGTTCAAGCCCTATATGACTTAGGTTATAAGTAATTCCTATATAGTAAAGCTGCACGGCAACTAGAAAACGATTCAGAAATCCAACTTGAAGCAGCTGAAGTTAAAAACTTTCGCAAAGGTATCCTATCTGGTAATTGGGATCTTGCAACCACAATAATTCCAACTTTTGAAATCACTCAAAAAAACGAAAAAAAAATCAAACTTCATATAAAAGAACAAAAATATCTTGAATATATATCAGAAGGAAATTATAAATCAGCTTTAAATACTTTAAGATCTGAAGTAACTCCACTTTATGATAATTCAAAAGATCTACATGAATTAGCTGGGCTTTTATTATGTAAAAGTAGTGAAGAGCTTAAAGAAAATTCTAATATAGAATACGATAGAAAAAAAGTATTAGATAAAGTTCAAAGTTATATCCCACCTAATATTATGGTCCCTACTGATAGATTAAAAGTTTTAATTGACCAAGCTTTAGAGTATCAAATTTATAGTTGTGAGAAACATTGTGGATTTTTTAAAGCTGATACTTTACTTGCTGATCATACTTGTGATAGTTTTAATCTTCCTAGTATTGCTGAAGCAGTTGTAAATGAATTATCTGAAGTATGGGATGCAGCTTTTAGTCATAATGGTGATCAAGTTGCAGTTTTATGTAAAACTTCATATTTTTCTATATGGAAAGTTCTGGTTGGAGAAAAAGTTTGCACAGGGATTTCTGATGTCTCAGGAGTAGCTTGGGCTTTAGATGACAAAGTTATAGTAACAGGTAGTTTACTTGGTATAGTAAATATTTGGTGTGCTACTCAAGGTACACATCTTTATTCTTTAAAAGACCACACAGAAAAAGTAACAAGTTGTATATGGATTGGCTCAGAACAACTTCTCACAGGCGCTATAGATCGAAAACTAATTCTCTGGGAAAATAAAATCAAAAGCAAACAATGGGATATTCGAGTCAGACAATTAGAAAAATCATTATCAGGTTGGACAATTGCCGTACTAAATGCTTCCAAACCTGAAGTTCAAATTTTTGGCTATAATCCTATAGAAAAAATGGCCACTATAAATGAAGAAGAGTTTATAACAAGTATACAAATCAATAAAACAGGTAATCAAATATTAACAGTTGTTAATCTAATCCCACCTGTATTTTTTATATAGAAAATGCATTTATGGAGTAGTAGTGGGATATTATTACAAACATTTGAAGGTTTTAAACAAGAAAGATTTGTTTTGAGGCCAACTTTTGCTGGACCTAATGATGATTTGGTACTTATAGGAAGTGAAGATGGGTATGTTTTTGTTTGGAGTAAAATCCAAGGAAGTAAATTAGGGGTTTTTAAAGGACATGGATCTACAGTAAATACAGTTACTATACACCCAAAATTCCCAAATTTAGTAATTACGACAAGTGATGATGGAAATGTTAAGATGTGGGATTTAATGCCTAGATTAGGTAGAAATTAAAGATTTTATTTGTAATATATGCTAGGGAATAAGAAAATAATAACTAAACCAAAACTGAACCATTTCTTGATGATGAAGGAAGACCACCTCTTATGCTTTTTCTAACTTTATATGTTGGAGGACGACCAGTACGAGAACTGTTGATAGAGTTTCTTGAGATAGGCCCTGTTATTGATATCTCATCTTCAAGCATTTTTATTTTTGATTCGTATAGGGTAACTTTAGTCATTAATTTTTTGTTTTCTTCTTCTAAATTGTAATTCCGCTCAGTTAATCGGGTATTTTTTCTTTCCAGCACTTTTATGTCAACTTTAGAAGTCGCTTTTTCATTTAATATTTGCTTGTACATTGCGCTTAATTGTTCAAGATTTTTAGCGAGTAGATCAGTACGTTGTTTTAATTTTTTTTCTCCTAAAGTCATAGCGTTCTCTAGGCTTTCATACTTTTCTTTAGCTGCATCGAGGGTTATTTCTAGCTCAATAACTTTATTGATTCTATTTTTTAGATCACGATATATGGATTTTCGTTCTTCTAGCCATAAAGATTTTTCTTTATCAACAGCTTGCTTTATTAGTGCTTCTTGAATATTTGGTGAATCAGATTTCAGTAATGAAAGTGTACTTTCCATACTAGTTTCTAGCTCTTTAACCTTAACACAAAGTTCATCATTTTTCTCCTTCTCCACCTGTACCTGTGCTCTAAGGTCATAAACAATTTCTGGGGTTTTCTTCACATTCCCCGAAATATGCATTTTCAAATCAGCGATTTCCAGATCTTTTTCATTTATCATCTGTTCCATCGACATTTTAATTTTCAAAATCTCCTGATTATCTGACTCTAAATGTTCTTTAGAAATAACTAATTTTTCAATCAACCCTTCTTGTTCAATAATCTTTTGTTCAAGACATGCATTTGACTCTTGTAATTGTGTATATTTATAATTCAACAACGATTTCTCATTATTCATTTCCTGTATCATCGTATTTTGTTGTTTATTTTCCTCAGTAAGTATCTTATTATTCTCAACTTCATCAGAAAGCCTAATCTTTAAATCCTCAATCTCAGCCATAATTTCATCATAATCAAGTTTCTCCCCTTGTCCTTGATCATTTTTCACTCCTTCTATATCATTAATCTGAACCCCAGTTTTTTTTAACCCTTCTTCAAGTTTTTGTATATAATTATCTTTCCTTTCCATCTCTTCTTGAACTTTAGATAACATAAGTTTTAATTCAGCAACAGTATATTCTCTATTAACTTTTGGTTTATTTTTAATAGCTTTAGCTCTAATACCAAATCTTAAAGTACTTATTGTTTCTGATTCATTATAAGGTGAAGGAGAACATGTGACAATTAAACATGTCTTAGAATTACCCCCAAGTGAATCTTGTAATACTCTTGTTAACTTAGAATTTCTATATGGAATATGTGTTGATTTTCCATCTGTTAAAGAATATATGACTTGACCAAGAACTGTTAAAGATTTATTGATGTTTTTAGCTTCTTCTAAACGTTTACCTGCAGCTCCAGTTTTCGAAACTTTTTCAGACCCAGCAAGATCGACAAGATACAGTTTTCCAGTTTTACCTGATAAATCTTTAGAGTTTGTTTGACTAACAGTTAGGAGAAATAATGAATGAGATCTTGAACTACCTGAATTCATGTTTGTATATGCGACTTCACGGTTTTCTGAACCGATTTTCATTAAATCGTAAACCTCTTCTTCACAACTTACGTATTGTTCAGATAGTCCTTCGATGTAAATTCCTCGAGCCCGGTCTTCATGAATTTTAAGATTGATTTTACTAGTATCAAGAAGGTCTTTGATTTTTTCAAGGTAGATTTCACAATAGGCTACTTTTACTGAAAACTCTATGCAGTCATCGGCTTGGGAAATTTGATCGAAAACTGTTGTTACCATACGAGGGATTATACCCATTTGATCAGGATCGTCCATATTTGGACCTGTCATTGTGAAGGTTTTACCAGATGAAGTCTGTCCGTAGGCTAGGATTGTCCCGTTGAAACCTTGCATTACAGCATTGACAATCGGCTTCGCAGCTATTTCATATACACTTTCTTGACTGCTCGTCGGGGAAAATGCTTTATCAAAACCAAACTTCATAGGACCAGAATTTTCGTACTGAGAGCAAACCCCGACTGTCTGGTCATTTATAAAATTCACACAATAGCTTTGCGATATCTGAATCTCTTTCTCATTTAAAGGACGAAACCTACAAAAAACTTTGACATTAGCCTGATCTTCCATAATTATTCATGGGTTGTGCTGTAAGTCGGAAAAAAAAACCTCAAGCAATACTTTGCAAAGCTAAAACTCTTGTTATTCTTCCAGGAACATTTGTAAAAATCAACGATAACGACTTTATTGAAGTGTACAATATCGGCAAAAAACTTGGTTCTGGAGCTTATGCTGAAGTAAGATTTTGTACCCATCGACAAAACAAAGCTAACCGTGCTGTAAAAATTATAGCAAAGCAGCTTTTAGAGTCTGAATCAGTTAAAATTCAGTTTATTAAAGAAATAGAAATTCTTAAGCTCCTTGATCATCCTAATATTATAAGGGTTTTTGAGTTTTTTGAAGATGAGAACAATTTTTATATAGTCATGGAGCACTGTAAAGGAGGAGAGTTGTTTGATGAAATCATTAAACATAAGAATTTTAATGAATATCAAGCGGCTCATATAATCCGCCAAGTGTTTTCATGTATTGCGTATTTGCATAGTATAAGTATTGTTCATAGGGATATCAAGCCTGAGAATTTATTATTAGAAGAAAAGGATGATCTTTTTAATATAAAACTTATTGACTTTGGTATTGCTACTATAATGGAAGAAGAAGATATACAAGGTATGATTGGTACACNTATTGCTACTATAATGGAAGAAGAAGATATACAAGGTATGATTGGTACACCTTCATATATTGCCCCAGAGGTTATTAATGGAAGGTATAATGAAAAATGTGATGTATGGAGCGCTGGGGTATTAATGTATATATTATTATGTGGTTTTCCACCATTTCAAGGTGCTACTAAAAATGAAGTATTTGATATGATTAAAAACTGTTCTTATATCCTTGATGGATACGGCTGGGAAAACATATCATCTGATGCTAAAGATCTTATAAAAAAAACTCTTGTACCTCAGTGTTCAAGAATATCTGCTGAAAAAGCTCTTCAGCATAAATGGATTGTATCGATTTTGAAAAAAAATAAACGCGACCAAGCAATAATGAAAACTGTCCTTAAAAACCTTGAAGAATTCAATGCTCAAAACAAACTTCAAGAAGCAGCGAAACTTTTTATAATAACCCAATTGATGTCTACAAAAGAAATCAAAGAAGCAAGGGATATTTTTAAAGATCTTGATGAAAATGGTGATGGGAAATTAAGCAGACAAGAACTTATTAAAGGGTATAGAAAATTTGCTTCACAAAAAGATGCTGAAGATATGGTCGATAGAATAATGGCTGCTGTTGATACTGATCATAATGGATTTATTGATTATAATGAATTTCTTAAAGCTGCTGTGGATATTAAGAAAATATCATCTGAAGAGTATTTGCAAACAGCTTTTAATCTTTTTGATAGGGATGCTAATGGGAAAATATCTATAGATGAATTAAAGTCGGTATTGCAATCAGCTGGGGAAGATGAGGTGTTGTTTCAAGAAATTATTAAACAGGTGGATGTCAATGGGGATGGGGAAATTGACTTGGAAGAATTTACGTTGATATTGAAAAATGCTAGAGTTTCTGATAGATAGGCATATAATATTATGATATGTATTGATTTTTATGGTAATTTTGAATTTTTTGATTCAAGGATTTTAGTTAAGTAAATAATAACTGAGTTTATGCTAAAGATGATTTTTTGATTTTTAGTTAGTTAAGACAGGATAGTTTTTTGTCAGTAAAAATTAGAAATCCAAGAGATTGATAAAATGCTTAAAATTTAAATATAAAGAATAAAAGTTAAATCTAAACATAATACATATAATTCTACAACTAAAATTATTCAAAAAACCCCTCCTAACCCAAAAACCCTCTCCTCTTATAAATCTGATCATCATCCATATAATTCCACAACTACCATCAGCAAAAAATCGCCTTTTAAAACTCAATAAAAAATCGCCATATTCATTTAAAGCCAAAAAATTTTCCCACAAAACCATAAAAAAAAGCTCTCCTTCTTATAAATCAATCATCATATCTCACATAAAAAATCTTTTCTACCCATTATATAACAATAATTTCAAAAAGAATAATAAATTTCATACTCCACCTCTAATAAGAATATATAATTTGAAAATGATTAAGCATTTGAGAATACAGTCCCCTGAAGAAGATATTGAAGAACAAATTGATAGGCTAAACTTTGCTGTTCAACGTTTAATGCAAGGAATCGAACTATCATCTCAAACCCCAAGAAATCCTTCACAGCTATCATTTACACACCCATCTTGGCTAGATGAGGAAGAACAAGAAAAAAGTATTGAGATGGCCATTCCTGCAGATTTAGAAAATAAATTTGAAGAAATACTTTTAAGCCTTGATAGAACGCAAATGATTAATGAAGACTTCTGGTCAGATCAATTTCGACGTGAAAATGCGAAATTATTGCCTGAAAACGATGCTTATGTTATCAAATTAGAAAAAGAAAACATGGAACTTAGATCCCGTAATCCGATTTCCCGTAGCGACTATACTTTAAATCTGCGCAAAAACCCATCTTTGGAAACTGAAAAGCGCAACTTTGAAGAAAAACTAACTCAATTGGATAAACTGAACGAAGTTTATCATGCCAAAAACCAAAGCATACAAAAAATACAAGAAAGCCTAAAAGTCAAAGAAAAGTGGATAGACCAAAAAGAAAAAGAATTACGCGCATCATGGCAAAATTTTGAAAAAATGAAACAAGATTGGGAGACTAACAGAAACAACTCATTTGGGTATATGTCGAAATCCCCAATAAAATCTACTTTAAAATCAGAAAAGCCCCAAAATGCTTCTACAAAATATGACTTATCGCTTAACCGGCCAGAATTACTGACAACTCATCAAGGAGCTCCACCACCAAATGCCCCAGAAACCCCATCAAGCAGACAAAGATCTTTAACAAATTTACAAAATGAACTTAAAGAACTTGAATCTTCTCTTAGTTCAATAACAGACCCAGATGAGTATTCAAAACTTGTTATGAAAATTGACCAGATCAAAAATAAAATCGCGACAATTAGAGGGCAAATAGCTTTATATCAGTCTAACAGGTCATCAAGGTTGATTAGTAATATGATGAAAACTATGGAAAAAGAAGTTAATTATGAAGAAAATAAAAGGAAACAACAATTGGAGAGATTTACGAAAAAGTCTGGTGGAAAAGCGATAGATGATATTGGAAAGTCTCAACATAATGTGAATAATGAAACTACAAGAAGGGTTTTACCTAGTGATAGTATGCCTATTTCTAATATATCAATTTCTACACCAATACCCAATAAACAATTGTCAAGTCAAAAACTGATTGAAGAAAAGCAGTTATTAGATTTTAGAAAAGAAATGCTTAATAAAAGAGAAAAGGAACTGACACAAAGAGAAACTCAGTTACAAGAAACTTGGATGAAAATACCTGGATCAAAAGATCTGATTGAGGTTGTGAATAAGGCTTTATCTAAACTTACTGAGCAGAAAAATGAACTGGATAGCGAACGTGAAGCGTTTGAGAAAGAAAAAGTTGAAATGCTCAAACTTAGAGATAAGCTCATGGAACAAATGAACAAGATTAAAAATTAATATAATCTATGTGATTTGATTTAGGATTTATATAATAAGTAATACTAAGCACACTATAAAAATATAAAAATCTCAAGACAGGAAAAAAATGCTTTTAATATCAAAAAAAAACTATGCTTATTTTAAGTAAATAATTAAGTTGTCGATACCAAAACTTGCATTTTCATGTTGTAGGGTACTAGAAAACGATAAAGAAATTTCTCCGCTTTTGTTTTTAAGCACTATATCAAGAGGTAGTGCATAAGCAGCATCATTAAAAGCTTCACCACAGATATTAAAAGTACCACTTTTGCCAGTATCAGCCCATACTAACTCATCATCTACTTTTAAAGATATTGTTTCGCCTTGCCAATTGTCTAAAAGATGGATTGATGCTGTGATACGGACACCTGAATTACGAGGAAGGGTATATTTTGTTTCTAAAGATTCTCCAGCATAGGCTCTAAGAAAATAGTCTCTACCATTGCAGGTATCAAAAGTCTGAATATTCCATCCTTGAGCATCAAACTCAAAATTCTCATGTAAAAACGCTTGCCAATGTAGTTGGATAAATGCAGTTTCAGTTTCTGGGGCATTAACAAGAACATCAGCATCAATAACAATTTCACTATCAATAGGGTTAATTGACTCTAAAGTAATCTCTGTTACCATAATCTCATCACTTGTTATATCATTCACAGTCAAAGTATCTGAAGTATGGACTGTACCTTCAGAATACAAAGTTTCAGTTGTCAAACCAGAACAATCAAAAGACCCAGTTATGTCAAGATCTCCGAGAATTGAAACTTTAGTACTGAATACTTGGCCTATGAATAGAAAAAATATCATTATAACGTATAATAAATTAACTTTTTTTATGTATTTTATAAAGAGACATCTGTTCTTTGATTAAAATGTGAGAAAATGTACCTGAGTTGGGCTATGAAAGAAATAATTTGGATTTTTTTTTTGTAATTATTATTTAGGAATTTTAGTTGGTAATATATGGATATGGAAAATAATCATATTTTTGGTAGTTTTTGTTATTGTATGCTTGTAAGAAGTTTGAAGAACTTTAGGATAATGTTTTTGAATTTTTGTTGTGAGGATTTTTAAGTTGTGATGAGTTTATTAGTTTTGATTTAGTTTATAATTATTATTTGATATATTGTATAATTTATTAACCTTCTCACTCGGGGGTGTTTAAGCAAAAAATAGATTTGATTTTTTGATATCAGCATATTATTACTTAGGAAAATTAATCTGATGTTTGTTATATTGTTAGATATTTTTTGCATCTAAACTTTTCAAATTATTTCCCTATAATTTCTATAAAATTCCACCTTAACCCTTACAATAATCTATATTTTTTCTAAACCTTCAATTACTATCTTATTTCACTTATCCTCTCATAAACAACACCTATTTTCATATTTCTCATATACAATAAAATGTCATTCCAAGAATCGATTCTTACAGAAATTTGTCTTTTTCTTGAAAGCCAAGAAGTTTTTATAACCCTATCAACAGTATGCAAAAATTGGTTTGAACTTCTTAACACCAACTCATTCAAGTCTTATTGGATTCGTCAATACTTCAAACTTTCATACGAACTTGATTATTCAGAACTTATCAGACTATTCAAAAACACTAAAAAAAACAAACTTCTCAACTTCCGATCATGGAAAACAGATGCTGGGGTTAGTTCAACAGAAATCGCTAATAGGTATGAAAATATGTGGGAATACAATGGAGCATCATATTCTACATATTATTCAACTGAAGAAATTTTGCCACTAAGAAAAAATTGTAATTGTCTAGGAATGTTTGCTGGAGGATATCAAACTAAAAAGAAGTTCCAACAAAGTTTTTATAATGATGGATATTCAGCTTTATATATGTCTGCATCATTACCTGATAGATTAAGAAGAGTATTATTTTTAGATGATCAAAGTAAACCTTTGTTACTTGATCCATTGAGAAGAAAAATAAAATATAAGAAATATAATGATATGGATCTAACAAATACTAAAAGATTTAATAATAGTCCGCATTTGAATTATCCTAGGGAATATAGTACTCCTGTAATTAAAACAGATAATAATGCAATTGTTACAAAAATAGCTTTGGCACGACCTTATTTCTATACAGGACGTGTAAAGACCTTGCTTATTATTGTTAATGAATCCTTTTTAGAAACTGATTATATGAAATTCGTCCCTTATAATAACATAAATAATTTTGAAGATGCAACTAGCATTGGATCTATAGAAAAAAGTATTAAATGCGATGATTATAAATATATAGAATATACCCCAAAAGAAGGTTTTTATCCTTTACTTTGGGTGAAGTTTGAGAATGAATTATGCAGTCATATTGAAATCCAATTGAAAAGAGCAAGACTTGTTAAAATGGCTAATATAAAACTTTATGATATTGATGATAAAAGAGAAGAATTTTCTTTAAGTTATTGTTCGCCTAATTTTGATATAACATATGTGCTGTTTATTGGGTATGAGAAAAATATAATTTAGTTTAAAGCTTTAATTTAGGAGTTTGTTAAATTAATAGAGTTAATGGGTAACTCGGATCAAGGTTGTACTTGTATGAGACCTAGAGAAAGGAATAGGAATATTGTAAACTGGAAGAATTCATATTTAGAATCCCTTAAAGAACTAGCATTTAAGGGTTTTAAGTGGGCTGAAAGTCTATATGGAATCATACTTGTATGGGACCGAAAACATGACAGCTACTTTCAAAACTCCCCTCGTTGGCAATTTTTCCTAACCCGCACATGTTCTCAATCTGCATTAGAATATCACACAAACCCTCGTCATAAGAACATTTTCAAAGAACTCGACGAAGATTTCAAAGACTCTCGCAATCCAATAGGTGCTGTGATAATTCAATTCAGCCAAAGCTATATGTCTGAATATCACGATTTAATCAAAGATATTATCTTAGAAAAAGATGTAAATAAAGCAACAAGTACCTTGAATAAAATCTCCAATGAAATTTCTAGTGTACTCGATATCTTATCTGATACTACCTTTTTATTTTATGATTTTCTTGGAAAACTACTTAAAAATAAAACTTCTGAAATGAGAGGATTGCTTATAACACAGATTTTTTCTGGGGAAATTTATAGGATGATATATGATTTGACAAATTTTTTGCATAAAGATTTAGCTGATACTATTGCTAGAATTGAAATTATTAGACAAAATGAACAGATTGATGAGAAAGTTATAGTCAAACTTAGACAGATTTCTATAGTTGAAAGCCCTTATGAAAAAACCCATTATTTATTTGGGCTGAAGAATTTGATACAGTCGAAAAATCTATCAGAAACTGAAATCCATCCTTATATATGGACGCACATCCAAGAATCAAACGTTAAAGATATCTTTACACATCTAAAAATGATCGACATCTTCGCTGTTGAACCTATGGACAGTTGTTTCAATCTTTTCCACTCCTCTTTATCATCTCTACAAATCCTTACCCAAAAGCACCCATTTTAAGTTGGTAAAATAACTTAATCATATATAAAAATCCCTCAAAAAAAAAAAAAACTTATTAAAACCATATTCAAGATTTACCTTAAAACTGTTTTTTCTTCTCATTAAGATTTTTAATCTCTAAATCTACTTGCATCTGTTTAAGCTTAATCTCATCAATTTCCTTCCTAAGTTTACTAATCAACTGATCCTTTTCTACCAATACTAAACCTAACAACTCCATATCAGACCTCAGTTTATTAGAAGTTTTACTCCTTTGAAGCCCATAAGCTCTTGCAGCTCTAAGTAAATTCCTTTTTTCTTGTAATTGGAACTCAAGTTGTTCAATATCATCTTTATCTTTTATAGCCATAGCTTCTAAATCATCAAGCATTTTTTGTGCTGAACTTGTATCATGTTTATTTTCAGGTCTATGATGATGTATAGCAAATTCTTCTTCTGCAACTTTTAAATCTTGATTAAGTTTTTCTTCAATCATAGTGTATTTCATATAATTTTCTTCTAATTCTCTAAGTTTATTTTTAAGTTCATCATTACTTCGATATCTACTTGAAGCTTTATCACATTTTTCTTTAAGTTTATTGGTTTCTAAAGTATTTTTCTTTAGAGTTGCTGATAATGTTGAGTTTTCAGTTTCGAGTTGACCTAATCTTTTTTGAACATTGACAAAGAATTCGTTTACTAGTTTTAGATTTGCTTCTGGGACAAGAATTTTATCTAAGTCAGCAATGTTGATTTCATTACTTGACTTAGCTAGTTCTTGATATTCTTCTTCGAGGTCTTTAAGTTTCTTGTTTAAGTCTTCGATTTTTTCTATTGATGATTCATGGTCTAAAGAATTGTTTCTTAGGTTGTCAACATTTTCTTCGGTTCGGGATACTGTTTGCTGCATGTCTTCGAGTTTGCATTTTAGCTCGTTTACTTCTTGTTTCGCGTATTTGCACATACATTTCAACTTGAAGAGTTCCTCCTCGCTAGGCTCGGACCGAGCTTCTTTAGACTTTTGATCAAGTTTTTTAGTCAGTCTTGATATTTCTTCCTTAAGATCTTGCAATGTTTGCTGATATTGTTTTATAGTATTTGCCTGTACCTCAGGGTCTTCTGGTGACATAGTTTTTTCAGGACTACTTTCAGGAGGGCTAGCAAACCCTTTAAAATTTTCCTCTTGGTCTTCATCATTTTCATGATTTTGTGGAGGATTTTCAGTTCCTTCAGGAGCTTCTTCAGCATCTTCAACAGCTTTTTCTACTTTGCCTTCATCTACTTCTTCTTCAGGATGCTCTGAAGGTTTTTCAGCAAGGTTTTCAGAGTCTGACATTATTTAATTTAATCCAATCGTTATTTAATTTTTAAAATTTATGATAGATTAAGATATAGTGATTTATAGAAGAATTAACTTATAAAATATATGATTAGGATTGTTTTCATAGTATTTAGAATAAGGATTTTATCATATGGATATAGATGAGGATAATAATATTTTTGAAAGAAAATATAATGGAAGATAGTATTTTTTTGATTGAATTTTTGTATTGAAAAAAGATTTTTAGGAGTTTGATTTATTGTAGGAAATGGATTGAATTTAGTTAGTTGATTGAGGATTGAAAATAGGGATTTATAAGAAGAATATTGTGGTAGTATATATGATATTANATTGCTAATTTTTATAAGTTTTTATGTGATATTATGTTTTTATTAATTATTAAATTCACCTTTTAATTATGGAATTTAGTTGGGGTTATAAATAAAATAGATTTACAGATATTCATGAATAAGTTGTGTTGAGTACTCTATAATAATTTATGGAACGATTAAATTGTATATGTTATAATATTATTTTGCACTTTATTTCAAAACCTAAGCCCTAATATGTTTATAAAAAGCTATATTTCTATAAACGAACAATTTTCTATCAAACCTACTAAAGCCAATCTTCAATTCTAAACTTTCAATACTATGTCTTAATATCTATTTCCCATATAAAACCTTATCAAAAAATATCTTTAAAAACCATAACAAAATATTATTCATACTTTTCAAAATAAATCCTAATCAAAACCTTAATATTACAATCTATCTTTTCTTCTCACATAAAGAACCAGAAAACCGGTGGAAAATAAAAATAATCATTTCTATATATATTATAATTACATATTCATATATAAAGTATATATTAAAAAATTGATATTTATGATTTCTTAAGTAATTTCTATATGTATAATTATTACATATATTATTATGACATATAATATTCAGCATAATAACTTATCAAATACAAAAGAGTAATTTTCCAGGCTCGAATCCAGCTATATAAGTACTTTTTAATTATATCTTTTGACCTCAAAGCCAAGCCAGTGAAAACTTGTAAACTAATCCAACACTGGTTCGATATTTCTCCTAACCAATTCCTAAAATTATATTTATCTTCTTAGTTACTTTATCAGAATCTGAAATCGGTTAATTAAATGAATTTCGCTTAGTTCCTTTAAAATTACTAAAAATAATCAACACCCTCCCGGTCTTTTAACCGCATAAACAAACATCCTCCAGCCTACTCCAACAAAAATCCAAAACCTTTACATCTTAATAATAATCTAACGACGGGGTGAACCCTTCAGCAGTCTGCGAAGGGGACTTAATCAAAAACCTTTGTTTCTTAACAATCGACGTATCTGAAGGACTATAAATATTCCTCGTACTTTTTCTCCTTTCAACCTCACTCATCCTTACTCTCAATTCCTCCAAACTTCTCATATTTTCTTTACTTTCTTCCTTTGCCGCTTCAATTTTTTTCCTAATCTCAAAATTCTCAGCTTCAAGTTCTGATATTTTTTTCTTATACTCTCTATGAACATGTCCTTCAATTTCCTCTTTCAATTTTATAAGTTTGCTTTTTATCTCACCATTATAACCTGTCTGTTGGTCTATAAATTCAACACGTTTTTTAGGTGTTGCGCTTTTATTACGATCTGAAGTTTTGTTTATTGGAGTTTTAGTTTTCATATCTTGTTTTGACATAGACCGATTTCTTGATGCAAAAGTTGAATAATTATTATTGGTTTTGATTTTACTTTGGCTTATTGTGTTAAAAAGATTTTTTAGGTTGTTCATAGCTTTAGTGTATTCATTACGTAAGTTTTCAAGTTTTGTTGTTGGTTCGGTGCTAAATTTTAACATTGAAGTGCATTTGTCTATGAGGTTTAGGACACCTTCTTTGAGGATACTAATCGCGTTTAGTAAACGGGATATGTTTGAGGATTTGGTATTGGAGGATGAGATTTGGGCAAGGAGGTTACTTAGGCCATCAGCTTCTTTTTGTAAAACTTTGATCCAGTTGGTGACTTCGTTTTGCCAATTCATTTTTTTTGTTTATTTTTTTGAGGATTTTTTCATCAGGAAAAGAAAATTTGCTTTTTGATATTGGATTATTGATGATTTATGATAAGAATTAGTAGTTTGGAAAATAGATTGTTTAAGATTTTGTGAGTATAAAAAAATATTGAATGTAGTAATTAATCATTAAAGTAATCAGCAGGTTAAAGTTATATAGCTTTGAAATCTTTTTTTATTATGGAGAAATTATATAAAATGATTTGATTTTCTTATTAAATTATATTAAACTTTCATTGTATCAAAAAAATATCTCTCTATTTCTTATTAGTCAGATAATTTTGATACTTAAATTATATATGTAAATATAACTTCTGATTTAAAATACTTTGAATATAAATCAAAATATAACTTGTATAATTTATATAATCATATAACAAAAACCTCTATGAAGAAATATTATTTATTATGAATTACTATACTTTGCATTCATATTCTTTACAATTTATTCTTGTATAATGCTTCCCTTGAAAAATAAACACCACCTATCATGTAAAATTCAAATGGACTTTGAAAAATCATTGCTAAAAATAAATTGATATTCATTTCATATTAAAAAAATCCTTACTAGCTTAAACTGATATCTTTGTGTTTATATTAAACTATAAAAAATTATTTAAAACATCTAAAAAAATAGATTCAATTATTGCTTAAAGCAAGGTATTCTATACTTTAAAACTATATATAGCATACATAATATATAACTATATAATAAATACTTTGATATGAATATAGAAATCTTATTCAGATAATATCAGTATAAAACGTAGCATAGCTTTTAAACAAAGGATTAACTGTTGAATCTATTAACACAAAAATTACCTAATAAATTTATATACTAAAAAATTAATCACTTCTATAAAATCCTTCATTTCACCCCACTTTTTATTTCAAAAATTCATTCAATAATCAACCCATTATCATCCACAATAATAACCCACCCATCCTTTTCTTTTCCAAACCCTATCTTAAAAACACCCAAAAATCTAATTATCAATCCTCATACAATTTCCAATTTCTCCAACATCCTACTACAAAATCATCATTCAAAATCCAAATCCAAACCTAATTAAACCCTTGCAAAATTCCATCATCTTATCCCACACTTCCACATCTTCTCATTAAAAAATAATCTAAACCCAAAGCTTATTTCTAAAGCCGAGTAATTTCAATAATAAAATAAACTATATAATGGAGAAAAGCCACGAAGATAAAACAATTTTCAGAAAAAAACCTTCTCGTTTTGCAGACTCATACGTTAACACCCTCTGGGAGTCATCAAAAAGGATCCTAGACCTTGGGAGTAGTACCGAGATTCGTAGATCCTCAAACCTATCTTCAGTCAAAGATTCCCGAGTCCTAAATCCTCTTCTAGCTTCAGTGACCAAGTCTTTACAAAAATCTATGGAAAACTATATAAACCCAGACGACTTCATCCTTTCATTACCTCCACTTCTCAAACTAATGCAACACCTTATCTCTGTTCTTAAAGGCCGCATAGAAAAACAAGATATCGACACTTTGCTTACACTTCTAACATTCACTGGATCTCAATCAACTGAAAACCTTGGGGCTAAAATCTCAGCTTTGATGACAATAATCGACACAATCGTCCTTTCTATATACTATTTAGGTGAGACAAAAGAAGTCCTTTCGCATATTTATGTTAAATTTATCAAATTCATAGGGATTATATGTGCTTTACCCTTTAGGAACCTTTTACGTTTCTCTTTGGGTACACACGAGTCTGACCTTAAAGAAGCTAATTATGAGAAAATCCATTTTTTCGAATATGTCCTTGTTGTCGTCCTTTCGATATGTAAATATCATAAAATATCAACGGATATGTCGATTTTAGCTGAGTTTTTTGAAGAAATTTCTTCGTTTATTTTGACATGTAACGACTTTTCAGCTTTGAATGTATCTCAGAGCTATTTTGTTATAAACAACTTTACTTTGTCATTGAGTATTTTGTATTATGGGAAAACTAATGGGGATATGGCTGGGTGTCCTTTTGAAATCACTGAGAATTTTAAGAGTTTGTTTATTGAGAGTATAAAAATGCTTATAAAAATACACCCTTTTGATAGTAATTTTGATGAGAGTTTTGAAGCGGAAATGAACCCATTAGCTAAACTGTTTAATTTAGCGTATCAGTTGTTTTTACCTTCAAAGATTAAAAAAAATGAACAAATTAATGGGATTGTTGTTGTTTTGTTTCAGATTATATTACAGGAAAGTGAAGAGATTGAGAAAAGACCTGATGGGCATTGGGCTAAGAATAAACTAAGACTTTATGTTATGGAGTTTTTAGGGAAGTTTTTTTTTGATGGGAGTGAGAAGAATAGAATTGATAAAGATTTGGGAATTGAACATTTGGTTATGAATGCGAATTTAATGACAACATTAGAACCACCGTTAATGAAAAAATGGAAAAACCTCTTTGGTGAAATGAAAGCTAAAACCAGTCAAAAAAGAGTTAATGAAGCAATTCTTCAAACTTTCGAATCATCATGCAACTCTCTTGATTTTCTAAAATTCATCAATGAATGGCTTGTTGAACTTAGCAACACTGGAATGAAAATCTTAGAACTTTTTATTAAAGCTGGTATAGTAGAAAAACTTATCCAAGCTTTAGCATATGATACTTCTTCATATAAAGATCAAATATTCGTTATTATCAGTTTCTGTCTTAATTATACTTTTGTTCCAAATACAGAAGATATTTTAAATACAATCCTTGAAAAAATCATTTGTAAAGAAAATATGAGGGAATATTGCGAGTTGTTTTTAAGTAAATTGTTGCAGTTACATGAAAATAACATTTTCAAGATTTTCATTGGATTTTTCAGTAGAGAAAATGATTTTATGGTATTTGAAACTTTGATAAATGCGCTTTTAAAAAGCTTGCAAGATAAGAATTCTTTAAAAGTGTTGAGGAAATTATTGCCTAGTAATGGACTTTTTATCGCTTTAGAGAAAAAGCTAAGTGGGTGTTGTAAGAATAATAAAAAATATACTGTTTATTATTGGAAAAAAAGTTTTCAGTGTTTAGAAGCTTTTATTAATACAGATGAGTTAGACTATACAACTTGTACGATGAATTTTTTTAATTTAGTCAAAGCTTTTAGGATTGAAGAAATGGAACCATATCGTTTATCTATAATAAGATCTACAATAAAATATCTTAAACACATAGTCATAAACAAAAATTACACGCAAATAAAAACCCCAGTTGGTATTCCTCTTTTATTAGAATATTTTTCATACCCAGAACTCGCTGGTATTGAAAAATTCCGCATTAAATTCGAAAACATGCTAAAAATCAGTAACAACTTCAATAATGCTGTAAAATTCGGACTTACTAGTATCCTTCTTCACAACTACGATAAAGAAAACTCTTCAATTTTATGGCGAAATAGGGAAAAAATGATATCAAATGCTATCGAATGCAAATTTACATACACAGAGCTTGCTGAGTTGCTAAAAAAAATCCAAACCTTAAAAAACCCTAGAGAAAAACTGTCTTTATTAGGGATTTTATTTGATTCTCTTATAAGAAATGATTTAAACTCAGGGATTTGTAGTCATTTTTATTTTGGTTATGATAACTTTTTAGCTTTAGATTGTTCGAATGAGAAAGCTAGGATAAATTTAGTTAATGAATTTGCGTGTGCTGTTTGGTTTTATCCTGAAGGTAGGAACAATTGTAGTTTTTTTATTTTGCAAGGTAACCCTGAGTCGATTATTGTGAAAATTGTTAATGGGGATGTGGGTGTAGAGATTGGTAATACATGTTTTTATTCTAAGAACCATGTATTGCAGAACAGTTGGAATTTATTAGTGCTAAATTTCAAAAACACAAAAGTTGCTAAGGTCCTTACATTGAAAAAACTTACAATTTCTCTTAATGGCATCAAAACTAAAATACGTGAAAACTCTTTAAAAATCCTTAAAAAATACGCAATCATCAAACTTATCTTCAGTTCCCAATCTGAAAGCCCAAGAAGCTATATAGGTAAAATCGCTTGGTTCGACCTTTTTTCTCGTTGGCTTACTAATACTCATATTATATTTATTAAAAACCTTACTGAAGCTTATTCAATAACAAGTATTCCTTATACAATCAAGCAAAATGATTTAAAAACTTTTCAAGAACTTAAAGAAACCCTTTTGATGAACTGTAGTAGTGATTCTGTTTATAATCTTACAAATATTTCTCCTAATATTTCTTGTGATATTTTTGGGGGAACTAGTGTTTTTTATGTTATACAAGCTTATAATCCTACTAGGTTTATTATTGAATTGTTTGAAATGTGTATGGATAATGAAGATACTTTGATTAAAGCTTATGAGATTGTGTTGAGGATTATATTGAGTATAGAAAAAATACCGACAATTTGTGAACAGTTTTTTCAGGTGTTATCGTGTGTTGTCAGAAATTCGGAGATTAATGAGAGGATTAATGAGATTTTGGTTATGATTTTAAGTAAAATCCCGAATGAAGAGTTTAAGAAGATGGTTTATGATAGTTATTTGTATAGAATTTCGTTGAGGCCGTTTAAGAATAAATACCTGTGTACCATAGTAAAACTATATAAAGACCTTTTCCCATTAAGCCGTGAAAACCTTTACAAGTTCACCCAACTTTTAGCCTGTTGTGAAAAACCTCAGCTAGAAAAATATCTCAAAGACTATATAGGTGAAGATACCGAAAACAAAAAAACAGAATTCATAGCCTACGTGTTAATTTCTCTAATAAACAAAGAAGATGAAGACATAATTGAAGGTATTTTAAAAACAATCGACACTTTTCCAGCTAATTTTGGTAACTTCACCCCTATATCAACAGTTTTATTGCATATATTAGAAATGCCTTTTAGACCTGAAATTCAGATTTTGACTTTAAAATGTTTATGTTTAAAAGATTGCGATGATATAAATCAGCAAAAAATTATGAGTAATTTAGTTGATGAAGCACTTAAACGAGAGCTTAATGAAAAGACAATTGAGTTTTTACTTAGTAGTGGACTTGAGAACAATAAATACAATCGGTATATAAGATCACAGTTTGTTACAAGTGTAATAATCAGATTACCATATATTGCTAATGTAGGGATTTTTGATATGGTTTCTACTGTTATAAAAAATTATCTGAATAACTTCAAGAAATATTTAAAGGAAAATAAAATTTGTGAAATCTGGCCAAAAGACTTCCAAATAGGTTTTTACTCTGAAGAATTCAAAAACTTTGCTTTGAGTGTTATAAAAATTGCTAAGGAAAATAATATTTCAATATCAAACAATCATGCTTATGTTATAGAAACTGATTCACCGATTTACATATGCGATCTTGGGTCAACTATTGAAATCGAAGAACCTGGGGCTAAAACTCCTCATGCAAAAAAATGTGAAGTAAAAGAAGATTTCCGGTTAATAAGTACATATCAAAAAGAACGTGCAGCATCTTTAGATAAACTTGTCCCAAAACAAAACAAAGACAAAATCCCAGCCCGAGGTCTAGACTCTGAAAGTATTTATTTCTATAAAACTCTTTCACAAAGAAACACCCCAAATATCTCAGAATTAACAAATTATTCAGAAAATTTCAAAAAAATATTTTTAGAACTTACAGAAAACTCATGGTTAATAGGACTTTATGAATTAGAAGCACGTGAAAATTATAAACTTCAACTTGTTTATAATAAATATTTAAACGGTTTATACTGTACAAAATATGTTATTGATAATAATGCATGTCCAACAAAAATAAGACAAGTTTATGATAAATATTATAGATGGGCACTGTTGAAATCAGATTTGCCTGATAAAAAAAAGATAGGCAAAGTTTTTAAAATGTCAACAAAAGACCAGGAATCGTATGAAAGTTTTATAAGCTTTTCAACTAGTGCGTATACAAAATTCAATGATAAAAGCTTATGTAAAGGGTCTTTGGAACTTATAAAAGTACAAGGGAGTTATTATGGGGACTATGAAATAACAGACACTTTTATGGAAGTTAAGTTCTCTGGAGGTATTAAACCTTTAGGCTTACACCCATGTAGTGCACTTAAATATACAGAAAAACCTAAATACGCTTGGTATATATGGTACCCTTCTGAAATAGCTGAGATTATTGAAAGGAGGTTTATTCATAAACATACAGCTATTGAAATTGTTTTGAATTCAGGGAAATCTTTTTTTTTGAACTTTTTTGAAAGTGCGCATAAGGAATGTGTTGTGGCTAAACTGAAAAACTGGGGAATTTCAAAGCATTTTGCCAAGAGCGCTGTTGGGAATTTAGAAATTTTGACTAATGACTGGAAGAGAGGGAAAATGACAAACTTTGAGTATTTGATGCTGATTAATAGGCTTGCTGGAAGGTCTATGCATGATTTAAGCCAATACCCAATTTTCCCTTGGGTGCTTTGCGATTATTCAAGTGAAGTGTTGAAATTTGATGAACCAGAAAAAGTTTTTAGGAATATGGATAGGCCAATTGGGGCACAGACTAAAGAAATGCGTAACGAAGCTGAAAGAAAATTTAAAATGTGGTCAGATTCTGGACTTCAACCATTTCATTTCGGTTCACACTACTCGAATTCTGGAATAATAACTCATTTCTTATTAAGAATTGAACCATATACAACTCAAGCCAAAATCCTCCAAGGGGGTTGTTTTGATGTTGCAGATAGGCTTTTTTACTCTTTTGAATTAGCATGGAAATCCTGTTTATCTATGAATGGTGACGTAAAAGAACTAATCCCTGAATTATTTTATCTTCCATTTACCCTTGATAGTTATTCAAATCAAACTTTTGGATGTACACAAAGTAAAAAAACTATAACTCATGTTGAATATCCAAAATGGGCAACTTCTAATTGGGATTTTCTTAAAAAGCATCGACTAGTTCTTGAATCCCCACAAATTTCTTCAGAACTGAATCAATGGATTGATTTAATATTTGGTTACAAACAATTCGGAATACAAGCAAAAGAAGCTTTAAATATTTTCTCTGAAACCACATATGAAGAATCATTCCATCGAATCCTCCAAATGAACCCTAAAGATTTTGATGGTCTCGTAGAACAAGCTTATCATTTCGGACAAGTCCCAATCCAAATTTTCAATAAAAAACATGTTAAAAAAGATGAGAATATTATTTTCAAAATGTTTGACTGTTTTAGTTTTGACCATTCAGCGAAATTTATAAAAGAAGCAAAAAAAATAGATTCAGAAGGTAGGGCACATGCGATTTTTGTCCTTCCATCGAAAGTTGTGATTGTTAAAAGCAATTTAAATCATATGTATTTGGTAAAATATAGTTTAAAACAAGAAAAGTTCATGGAAATAACAGAAAATGAGTTAGAGTGTTATTATATGATACACAAATCAAAGCTGAAAATGGATGAAATTAGAGAACTACTTTATTATACTAAAGATATTGAATATACAAGTAATACTTTTGCTTTATATCGACAAAGTTTTTTAGTTTCAGGAATGCATCCTTCGAATTCTTTATCAATACATACACTACAAGGTAAACTTGTTATAAATTTATCATTCCACACAAATTTAGTAACATCAGTTTGTTGTTCAAATGATTTAATTTTTTCTGCAAGTTTAGATTCGACTGTAGCTTCATGGAATGAAATTTCATCTGGAACTTTTGCCCCTGAATTGACTTATTATGGGCATAATTCTCCTGTTATGTGCTTACAAGTTATGGATAGTTATCAATTATTAATATCAAGTTCAATAGAAGGAAAAGTTTTAATTCATGATATTCGTTCATCATTTTGTTTGAAAAAAATTTCTATTAATGCTTTTAGTCTGGGTGTTAGTGAATTAGGGATAATTGGTATTTGTACACAATCTTCGGTTGAATATTATGGGATTAACACTGAACATATTTTATCAGCTCCACAACAATTTCAAGCAAAGTCAATTAAATTTAATAGTACTGGCGATTTGGCTATAGAAGTTTATCAGAAAAAAATAATTATTAGAGACCCGACGAATTTAAGTCAAGAATGTGTGGTTAAAGTTCCTGATATTCAGGATATTTTTCTTCCGTATAATGAAAGAGTTATGTATTCATGCAGAAATGATGATAAAAATATGACTGGAGTTTATATATTCCGCAAGGCTTAGTAAAAAGTTCAATTATTTAGTGTTAAATCTGATATTTTAATAATTAGTACTGGATTTTTATAATGCAGGTTGACCTTGAAAATCCTCTGTAAAACTAGAACTACTTTCACTGAAATTCTGCGCTCTACATAAAATTTACTCCAGCAGCCCATTAAAATATTCTTTTTCAAAAACAATCCCCTCCCCACTAAAACTCTCTTCCTTCCTCTTAAATTCCTATATATCCATTACATCTTTAACAATTGCCGTTTTGATATATGAATTCCCTAAACTATTTCTAATAATATCGCAAACTTCTTTTTCTCTTTCAACAATTTGTTCTATGTGGTTTCTAAAACTTTTCTTAGAATTATCCATCCAAATACTTTTATCTCTATGCATCCCAGGTGATTTTTTCCCTATAGGTTCAAGGATCATCCTTTTTAAAGGTTTAAATTCCATATTCACATTTTTTACTATAGTTTTTGAATTTTCTGTGCCATTAAGTAATTGGATATTAGACATTGCTTTGTTTGTAACATAAACTTTATCATTTTGTTCTTCAGCAATCCCAATTTGAATTTTACTTATTTTTTTATCTATGCTCATAGCATATTGCTGCTTTTTACCCAGACTTGTGATTCTGATAATTTTTTGAAGCTAATTTTTAAGTACTTTTTGATAGTCTTCTTTTTCAAAAATCTTTTTATAGAAGTCAGAATACCAGTCGCGGGGCTTAGAAGGTTTTAAGTAGTGTTTAGGACTTTTTATTTATTACTCTGGGCTTCTGGACATTAAAAATAGAGGGGTGTTGCTTCCAACTTTCTCTGTTTTATGCTTTTCTTGTAGGTTTCTAGAGATTTCAAGTGAGACACTTACACAATTTGTCCTGCGAATAGGGCTAGCGATTTGAGAAAGTCTTATGTTTCTGTCAACCTTCTTGTAAATAATATGTTTGTGTGCAGGTTGCTTTATTATTGTTTTGAATTCTTGAAGATTTTCTAACATGACTTGATTAAAATATATGAGCTTAATTTCGGGATATGTATTATTTATAGGGTTGCTTATATTAAAACTGCTTTGGATTAGTTAATAATGTATTGTTTGGAATTTACATATGTGGCTTTTTGGGTGTTTGCTTTGGCAGTTAAATTTAAATTTTTTATGTGTTGGCATTTTGAGTGATTTTAACTTAAAAATGCAATTTTGGTATTAAAATAAGTTAATTTTGCAGATAGTTTTAAGATGTTGATTAGTTTATTTAGAGTAAAAAGCTTAATCTGACTTTATTATTTTTAACTAAGAGAGTGGCTAATGATATATAAACATATTCTAAATCTTTACACTTTTTATAATAAAAAACTTAATCAGCCATTCTACTATCAGTATTTCATACATAAAAATAAAAAATTCATTACCTTTTAACTATCAAATTCCAAAATTCTAATCAAATCTATCTTATAATAAAATCCATTAAAAAAACTTATTTAGCATCAAATCAATCTAATAAAATCAAAACTTCTCACTACCTTAAATTCTCTCATCAAACTGATAATTCTATCCAAAATAACCAGCCTAAAAAAAATCCTAAAAAAAACCCCTCTCTCTAATCTTGCAAATTTTTCTAACAATCTCCATCTAATTATCCAATAACTTTTTATTTCATCTACAATCATCCTAATAATCTCTTCTCAACATCCACTTTTTACCATAAAAGCCAAATCTTTTCCTAATCTCAAACAAAATTCCTAGCAAAAGTCCCTACAAAAACCTTAAAAAAGTTCTAAACTCCAAACCAAAATCTGTTATCTATTAAAAATTCTATTAGTATATCTTATAAATATGAAGAAACACTTCGATGATAAAAGCCGATCAAAATCTATAGACTCTAAAAGCCACAACAATTCAGTCTGCTCAATTCTAAAAGATCCATCCCGGTCCAAGCTCAAACATAATCGATCCGTGCGGTTTTTAGAACCTTCAGATTTTTCAAGCGAAGAATCTCTTGAATCAAAATCAGTATGTCAACAACAGTCCAAAATAAAAATTCTTAAAACTCCAGTCAATGCTTTTTCTCAAGAAAATTCTCCTAAAGAACCAAAGCTTCATAAACCCATTTCTGACTCTTCTAAATTAATAATAAAAAACCATAAAGCTCAAGTTCTCCAATACAATAAACCTGATAATAAAATTAAAGCTCAGTTACATAAAGTTGTCGTAAAAAATAAAGGAAGTAAAGGGTATCATTTTAGTGCATCTCCTAAATTTGAACCGAAAATTATTAATTATGAGTTCCGGGATAAGAATTTTTATGAGAAACTTAATAAGTTTGTTTATTGTAAAGCTCCAGGGATAAGTAAAAAACAGGTTAGTAAATGCGCTGAGGACAATAAATTAAATGCATATGCTTCGAATATTGTGCATTCAGGGAATAAATCTGTGGATATGGTTTTTAGTCCTTCTGAACCAAGCACTGCGAAAGTTTATTATAAAAGTTTGGGTGTGCAGAATGTGAATAAAAATACTCAAGGGAGGATTTTTAAACCACAGAGCTCTTATTTATTGAATTAGGTTTGCTAGTTAATTAATTATATATAGAATATGGGTAGTATTAGTTGTAAAGCTTGTGACTGCAACCATTCTGACGTAAAGCTTGAAGGGGAGTTCAACAATGTAATTTCTACTTAGGACAACTACCTAACCTACCAAGGTTTTCGCGAGACCATGAACACTTTTTTCCAAACTGATTCCCAAGATCACGATCAATACAAAGCGCACATAAAGTCGTTAATAAAAATCCAAGCTTTTGCCAGGAGGATTATAAGCAGAACTCATTATTTATCCCAACAAAGAAATTTAAAACCTGTTTATTTTTATTTTAACAGTGAAGAAGTCAAGCAATTTGTCGGACACAGTACAAGAATGGTTGGATACAGAGAATTAGTATGTATGAAAACATATAAAAACGGAGGAGTTTATTCAGGAGAAATGAAAGGAAATCTTAGAGATGGTTTGGGTAGTATGAAATGGAAAGATGGAGCTTGTTATGATGGATTTTGGTCATTTGGTCGTCCTTTTGGTATTGGGACATTCGTATATCCAGATGGAGAAATCTACAAAGGTCAATGGAAAAACTATTACGCAAGAGGAAAAGATAGTGAAATTTCAGGTTTGGGGATAGTCTTATGGAAAGAGAATGTTAAAGATGGATACAAATGGCTTTGGTTCAAAAAAACAATTGACCTTAATAGCCCAAGGTCTGTATCTTTAACCCCGAGAAATGAAGAAAAACTTCAAGAGACCCAAGAAAAGTATTTAGAAATGAAAAGTGATTTTGAAACTAAAAGTTCACAACCATTAAAACCAATAAAAGAACAGAAAATTGTATATCCAGATGGAAGTACGTATATTGGAGATGTTGTTGCTGGGGTTAGACAAGGTATTGGGAAATTATCTTGGCCTGATGGAGATACTTATACTGGAGAATGGAAAAATGATATACAAACAGGTTGGGGGGTTAATGATTGGTCTGAAGGGTCGAGTTATACAGGTTTTTTTATAGCAAATCTTAAAGAAGGAGTTGGTCTTTACAAATGGCCAGATGGTGCTGAATATTTTGGTCAATGGAAGACTAATAAAATGCATGGGATTGGGAAATACACATGGACTGATGGGAAAATATATCTTGGAGAATGGGAAGAAAGTCAAATGCAAGGATTTGGCGTGTTGTTATGGAAAGATGGGAGGAAATATGAAGGCACTTGGATGGATGGGAAAAAACATGGAGAAGGAGTTACGTGGTATTCAAATGGAAGATTAAGTCGAGATATTTGGAGATATGGGAGGATAATAAAGCCTGATGTATAATTATGCTTATGTTAATTTTGAATAAGATATATTAATATAATAGATGGAAAATTTTAATTGGACCCAGCTAATCATTCATTTTTTCTGATAGTCTAGATATACTATATGATGATGATAATGGCGATTTATACTAGTCTGATGTGATTTAGATCATATATAATGTATATGCAAATGTTTTGCTATAATTAGAATACATGAAGAAGATGATTTTGTTTCAGATAGCCATGATTATGTTACAAATTATAATAATACAGTATAAAGCGATTGAGTACCTAACAGAAAGGGAGATGATTTGAATTACGCCCAATAAGTTGATGAGAAAATACTAAAAAAAAAAAAAAATTTTTAAAAGTATTTGGAAGCAGGAAATTTAATATAAAAATTACTTATAAGTCTGATTTTCTGAAAAAATACTAAATAGTTCAATATAACCGAAAAAATATGTGTTTTTAAGACTTAGAGTTTAGGTAATGAATAATGATTTGGTTGATATTGAAGATATGATGAAACAGAAAAAATCTCCACCTACTGGATTTAAGGTTTTTGATAAAAAAGGGCAAAAGGGATTAATTGAAGTGGCAATTTAATGGTTCTGGAGCTCAATTACAAGATAATAATATTCCTATACATGAAAAGCTATATAAAAGCTGTGAAAGTGAAAGCTTTTGAAATCCTACCTAAAAATGCCTAGAAGACTACTGTAAGGATTACATTGATACTTTATGAGCGGAGGTGGAAGATAATTAAATAATAAACATGTTTAATCGAAAACAGCTTTTATGCCAAATACTGTTTATTTCTAAAGACGAACTCCATATGCTTGATTTTTGCAGATGAGGCAGGCCTTCCTATTAGAAGATCTTTTAAAGTATAAGCAGTGTTTCTATGGCTTAAAGGCTTAGAAGTAGGTAAGCAGTTGATTTCATTATAAATTCTAGGTTTTATAGCAATTTTATCGCATTCAGGTAATAAATTCACACTATTAGGTGTATCTTTTTTCATATCTTTTTTCTCATCATATACCACTCCAGGTAAATATCCTGCAGTACTACGAAATTTTCTTATTGTAGGCTGAGATAATCTTTCAAATATACTTGAAGATGGTCTTTCAATAATTTTTTCAGCTTCAGAGAGTTTTTTATTTGCACTTTGAGGTTTTGATCTACTAAAATTACTCATTGTCCTTGTTGGTCTTGGTGGTACTGATGGTACTGGAGATTTTGCCTCTATTTTCCTAGTCCGAAGTATTTTAGCTCCAGTCCATTCTTGCCATAAATTATCTGCAGCTTCTATATACTTGTTATATTTCTCATAGTTTTCAATTGGGTATATTTTCCTATACCCGCCACAATGTTTTTTTTCATAATTATTCCTTTTTTTTTGAAGGGTTTCTATAAGTTCTTGTTTTTCTTCTTTGGGTATACGTTCAAGCTTTCCGGTCATAGTCCTTTTAAGGACTTCTTCTTTTAGTTTTTTATAGTATTTTTTCCTGTTTTGTAAAGTAACATTTACTAGTTCCAATGCTTCTGAAATCACTCTTTTTTTTATCTTCCTGTCTAAAGGGGAATCTGTAGAAAACGAAGGTGTATGATTTACTTCCAACACATACGGGTTGAGTTTTTTATCAATAATCACATCAAAGCCTAAAACCTCAAAACACATAGCTCTGGAATAATCCTCAGGTTGACACGATCTATAATGATGTGACAAATTAGGTTGTACCGAACATAAAGTTTTAATAATCATATCATCAATCCTCTCTTTCAATCCATTAATATCATACCCTTCTTCTTGTAAATACTCATAAGTTGATATCAAAGATCTCTTATGCCCAACATCATCACATTCTGGGTCTTCATTCTGAACAAAATTAGGATTGTTTTTATTTATCGCATAATTCGTCAAATGCATACACATATCTTCAACATTATTCGAACTGGGTTTCTCATATTCTTCAGTAGCAAAACGTGTTAACCCATCTTCATGAACAAAAATTCTTAAAGGATCACAACTTGTAATTAAAACATAAATCCTCAAGTCAAATTTTAAATCATCAATAAGATAAGGTTTTGTTAGATATTCTTGTACAACATGTCTTTCATCTGAATTTATATCATCGATTTTTTTTGTTATGTAAATACCTCGGCCTTGACATGAAGCTTCAGGTTTGACTATTACGTATGGGTTTTTTTTTGATAAGAGAAAAGATTTGAGGTCACCCATGTCACATGGGACAACCCATGTACGAGGGAAGAAATTGTAACTATTTGGAAAGAGTTTTTTTAGTTTACCAAGATTGAAAGCAAGGTAGTTTTTACGGGAGATTAGATACATACCTGGAAAATGGTTGATACGTTGGTAATGCTTCATTTTTGAAAGCTGTTCAGGCTGAACGGCGCTGTCANGTGAGGTTTTTTTGGGGAATATGGGGTTTTGGGATTAGATACATACCTGGAAAATGGTTGATACGTTGGTAATGCTTCATTTTTGAAAGCTGTTCAGGCTGAACGGCGCTGTCAGTCCAAAAAACATCCCATTCGTCACTGTTTTCGTCGTGGGAGAGTTTCCAGAAGAGGATTTTTTTGGCAACGTGACGGACTACTTCGTATTTTGTACTGCTTACATTGCAGATTATATGAGAACTTCGGCTTGAGGTTCTATTTTTCATTATTTTTTAAATTGTCAGAATTTTTTATTGTAAGAGATTGCTTTGTATAGGAACATAAATAAATTGTGTATTTTTTTGATGAGGATTTATGTTTTGTATTTTATAAAGGTTTATTTTGTATTTGATAGAGTTGTTTATTAGATGATGTTATTTTATAATATGGATCAGATTTTTAACAGAAGCTTTAGGGACTTTTCTATTGTTTTATCTATTTTTTAACCCATTTAAATATGTTTTTATGATTAAGTTGATGATTTGATTATTATTGTTATAATTAGCTTAGGATTAGAGTATTTAAATTGGATATTTGCTATTGGGCTTGTTTCTAAAAAACAATTTAACCTTGATGTTGGTTATGCTATAAAATTACCTATAGTATAGAGGACTCATATGATAAAACTTGTTATATTATCTCTTCAACAATTATTTGAACTATTACTGGGGTGCTAAATAGTATTATTATTTTTTTTTCAAAATACATAAAGCACAAAAAAGCTCAACTCTATGTATACAGAAAACTCTTAGATTATAAACTAAGAAATTTGGTTATAAAATTAGGGAAATTATTTTATAAGTATAAACGTGTATATTAAATATAGTTAGTAATGAATATATTACTAAGGATGTTTAGCTTTAAGAGAATATATGGTGATGGGACTGAGATTTACATCAAATCTAAGGATATAAAATTAGACATCCAAGAACTAATGACCATAACAAATAGAGATTATGAATATTTGCATCCGGATAAAGACACAAATTTTTGTTTTATAAAGTTCTCAACAGCGGCAAGAGCGGCTGAGATATATGACATCTTAAAACAAAGAGATGATCTTTTGATAAGAATTGCATATGTTAGAAGAAATGGATAGATATAAATTATTTAGCACTTAAACTATATGCAAACTTCATATATTCATTTTCTTAATTATATGCTTTCGTGATTTCTCTATCCAAAATCTTTTTCAAATTCTGTAATACTTAAAAATATCAAAATCATAACCCAAAAACCCACAAAATCTCACAAGAAAAGCATAAATAAACTCAAAAGGTATCACTAAAAAAATGATAAACTTTAAGAATTGATTATCTTATAAGCCTGAATCATTTTATATATATTAACTATATTATTCATCCAGTCCTTCAAATCTTTTCCTTGAATAATCTTGCTTTATATATTTCTAAAAAGGATTTT
Source organism: Stentor coeruleus (assembly GCA_001970955.1). Classification (NCBI taxonomy): domain Eukaryota; phylum Ciliophora; class Heterotrichea; order Heterotrichida; family Stentoridae; genus Stentor; species Stentor coeruleus. The sequence goes on from MPUH01000472.1 coordinate 50,528, forward strand.
GTCATTAATAAGCTTATAACCCATTCTAGAAATTTCATCATTTTCTCGGGTTATCACTAATCAGATCTCTAAATAAACACATTTTGTAATCAAAGCAATTTTTATAAAAAAGTAATTAGGCTACCATTAAGATTATTAGAATCTCTATGATTATAATGCAAGATGTCCAGGAGCATTTACTGAGGGAAGACTTTTCTCAGAATCCTCATTCATATCGATACTTCCTCAGGTATTTTGAAAAACATTCCCTTCGTTGTAACCTTTGTAATGAGCCAGGACACATAAGTAATCAATGTTATAAAGCTCTATTAAAATGTATATATTGTGCAGATCAATCACATACATATAAACGTTGCCCTCAAAGTTTATGTCATAAATGTCGGATTCCAGGACATATAGCTAAAAACTGCGATATGGAAAAAAAATGCTTAGAATGTAATGCTTCAGGACATTCATTAGAAAATTGTATGTCCCGATGCAAACCGTTAAGTGATAGTATGATGAATGAAGTTAGATGCTTAAAATGCATGCAAAAAGGACATGCAAATTGTATTGAAAAACTAGAAAACTTTGGCTTGAGTAAGATAATTTGCTTTATTTGTGGGCTTAAAGGACATTCAGATGAATTATGTCCAGAAGTTGGTAAAATGTCAAAGTTGGATTTGTTTAGGGAACATGTGAATGAGGATATGGATGAAATACTGAGTGGGGATGTTGGGAGTAATTTTAAGGAAAGAAGATATTGGCAAAAGGTTAATAATAAGGTGTATAAGAAATTGTTGAAGAAGGAGAGGTTAAAGAAAAAGAAGGAGAAAGAGAAAGAGAAAGAGAAGGAGAAGGAGAAGGAGAAGAAGAAAAAGAAAAAGAAAAAGAAAAAGAAATGGTTTAAGTCTGTATGTGAATAATTCAAATAAGCTATAGTTTGTAAGTTTTTGGAATGATATTAATATGGTGCAGAGAATAATAAAAAATTAAGCCTCCTAGATTCTGAAATCAAATTATTCTTGGATTATGTGTGGCAAAAATCACTTTTAGTATCTAGCACCCAAGATTTTTAGCATCTTATCCATCAGCTCTGATTATTGAAAGCTTTGGAAAGTGGAAATATTATTTTTTTCTTAAGGTAAAATGCTTGTTTAAGTGTGGCAAATAATTTTAATCTCGTAATCGTTCATGATCTGTTGATTTGATAATATTTATACAGTATATTAATCATAAAACTGCAAGGAGACAAAACTTCAAACTCAATTAAAAAGCATTAGCATTCAATAAAAAATCCAATACAAAAAAACTCTAAAATCATAATTCATGTCTTGATGTATAAGGGATTATTGAAAATACTCAGTCTTATAAGGGTCAGTGGTGAAGTGGTATCACA
>MPUH01000473.1:0-51845 GCA_001970955.1 Stentor coeruleus
GGACTGTGAAAGTGTGGAACCTGCTTGAAAAAAGACAAGAAGCAGTACTTGAAGGTCACACGGATGAAGCATCTTTTAAAGCACATACACCAATAAACAGTCTAACAAAAATAACCACCTTCTCTAATCAAACCAAAGAATCAATATTAAAAGGTCATACCGGATCAATAAACTCCATTGCAATTACTAACAATGGCAAATTCGCGATTACAGCATCTCAAGACATGACATTAAGAATATGGGACATTGAAAATAAAACCCAAATAAATATATTAAAAAACCATTCTGATTGGGTAAAATGCATTATAATAACAAAAGATAACAATTTTATAATATCAGGATCATTAGACAACACTATAAGAGTATGGGATTTCCAAAACAAAATCCAAAAATTTTTACTTCAAAATCATACAGATAGTGTTAATACTATAGCAATAACAACCGATAATAGTTTTATAATATCAGGCTCTTCAGATACAACAGTTCGTATATGGAATTTCATAGAAAAAAAGCAAGAAGTTATTCTTAAAGGTCATACAAATATCGTAACATCTGTTTCTATAACAAATGATAATAAATTAATTGTATCAGGGTCTGATGATTTTACTATAAGAATCTGGAAATTCATAGATAAAACATCATATGCTATACTTCAAGGCCATAGTTTTAATGTTAATTGTATCGCTATAACAAATGATAATAAGCGTATTGTATCAGCATCTAATGATAAAACTATAAGAATATGGAATTTAATAAGTAATAAACAAGAATCTGTTATACAAAATTATGGGTATAAAGTTAAAAGTGTTGCTATTACAAATAATAATCGATTTATGGTTTTAGCATGCTGTGATAAGACTGTAAAAATATATAATTTAAATACAAATTCCTTAGAAAAAACACTTCAAGGTCATGATGATAAAGTTAAAAATGTTGTGATTTCAAGTGATAATAGGTTTATTTTGTCGGGATCAGCAGATAAGACATTGAGGATTTGGGATCTTGAAAATTATTTTCTGGATAAGGATATTAAGATTCATGATAAGGCTTTGGAGAATACTAATCGATTGGAAAAATCGGAAACTTTTGAAAAAACAATAGACAATCGGAAAACTTTAGGATCAGAAAAAACAGTACGAGGTTGGAGTGATAAGTGTAAAAATGTGCTAAAACAATCGCTATTTTACAAAATTCATGCTTTAAGTAAAGATGAAGTTTTTTGTTTATCAAGTTCAGATTCTAGCAGCAATATATTAATTGTATGGAATCTTAAAACAAATATACATGAAGCAACACTTGAAGGTCACAATAATATTATTACATGTGCAGAAATGACAAGTGATAATAAATTTATAGTTTCAGGTTCTGCTGATAACACTTTAAGATTATGGAATCTCTTTAAAAAAAAGCAAAAAGTAGTTTTCCATAATCATAAAGATTGTATAAAAAGTGTTGTTATAACAAGTAATAATCAATTTGCTATAACTGGATCTGAAGATAGCACAATAAGATTATGGAGTTTTGCCAAAAAGTGTCAAGTAACAGTTTTTCATGGCCATTACTCATCGGTAAATAGTGTTTTAATAACAAAAGATAACAAGTTTATAATCTCAGGATCTGATGATAATTCTATAAGAGTTTGGAATATACGCATGAAAAAACAAGAAGCTATACTTGAGGGTCATAATGATTGTGTTAAAAAAATTGCTATTACTAATGATAATCGGTTTATTGTATCTCTAGCTAGTGATAATATAATAGCAATTTGGAATTATTCTGAGTTAAAACAAGTAGCGGTTATTAAAGATATAGATGAGGATATAGAAAATGTTGAAATTACGAGTGATGATAAGTTTGTGATTCTGACTTCTTGTGATAAAAATTTAAGGGTTTGGGATTTAAAAGTTTGTGAAGAAATACTTACTAAAAATATTTTATCTAATATATTTACAAGTACTATCGCTAGTAAAATTGCAAACAAAGTTTATCTTAGTAATAGTTATAGAATTTCAATCTGGAATATGGATAAAAATATAGTTGAAGATGAATTAGATTTAGAAATTACTGAAAAAATATTTGATGAAAAATTATGCAATAAACAGACTATCATTTCTCCAAAAATTAGTTATTAGCTATTAGAAGATTAGTTAAAAATTTCGATTTTAAAGAGTCTTTATTTTTCAAATTGATACAATCACTTTATTCATTGATTATTATACTACACATCAACAAAAAAACACTTAGATTATCTTACAACTTCTAAATTTTATTCGCATGCAAATAATTTCTCAAACTTCAAAGCAAATATTTATTTCATCAAACAATCCTCTAAATAAACCCTTAAAACACAAAAAATTTCTCAGTGTAAATTCTTTTAACAAATCATTTAAGAATAAATAAATAATCCTATTTACCTACATTAACTAATCTAGTTATTTCTATTTTGCAATCCTCCTAGCAATTGATTAAGAATAAGCAAGTTTACTAAATTATTGCCTCCAGTTCCACCAATACCCTGAAGTTGTGGTTTAGGTCTATTCGGATCATTATAGCACAGCAAGCAATAATTATTGCTACAAGTATTGCAACAAAACATTCCAGCTTTCTTATAATTCATTCCACAAGAATTACAAGTTGAATGATTTCCTCCGTTTCTCTGACTGATATTCGCAACCCAAATCAAAGGGTGATTATTCGGCCCATGTGATTTTTGTTCTCCTTTAATAACAATATTAAGTAAAATATCAGAGCAACTCATACATACATCAAAATTACACTCTTTACATCTATATCTTTCTTGATTTTTTTTATCAAAACAATAATCACATTGAAATTCACTTCTAGTAACCCAACGAAGCAAATGACTTGATTGACATCTAAATACAGGATGTCCTGCAGTAGGTCTAGTAAAAAAAATATAGCAATCTGGGCATAAATAATAACTACATTGGTTGCATGTATAACTATTTCCATTAAAGTTTACTCCACAACAATTGCATTTAGGGGCTAAAATCAGACCTCCTAAATTAATAAGTTGTATTACTGAAGGAGATAATTGATGATTATTACTACATTTTACTGATCCACACAGAGGAGATTGTCCTTTATTAATCCCACAATTTTGACATATATCATATTCACATGATCTACAATGCCAATGAGCTTCATCTTTAAAAATATTACATGAACGACATCTAAATTTATGCTCTTGTCCTTTATTTTCATAAAACATATCAGCATCAGGTCTCCATAAAAGCTCATGGTTATTATCGCATTTCATTTTCTGACTAGGAAGTCCTTTATTAAGTCCACAACCTTCACACAAGTCATAGTCACAAGTTTCGCAATGCCAACAAGATGATGAGAATTTTCTCTGACAATTCCCACAGTTAATCCAGAAATTTTTATTTTTTCTATAGTATATAAAAGGAACTGTTACCGTCCATTTAAGTTCATGATTATTTCTACATCCTATTGTATTAGACCTTACAATAGTTGCTTTATTTGGTATTTGAGGTGAATTTAAAACATTTGGGTTTGTTTGTGGACTATTAAATTCTTGAGATCTTGTTTGATTACTTAAATTAATTGTAGGAGGTCGACTATTAAAACTTTCTTTTTTAGGTAAAAAAGATGGGTATTCTGAATTGACTCTTTTTTGAAGCATAGTATTAAGTTCTTTTTTGTTTGTGAATAAATAATCGATATCACTAACAATTGTTGCCCATTGGGAAATAGAAGAATTTAATTCTAGTGAGTTCAAATTTACTGATAAAAGATCCCATTTTGAGCATTCTTTTTTAGCTTCTTCAAGGTTTAGAGCTAAGGTTTTTTTTAGGTTGTTTTCAGGAATTGCGTTTGGATTTATTTTAATATCATTAATAGCCTTTTCTATGCTTTTTTCGTGATCGCCCATGGTTCTGCATAGAATTCGAGCGCGTTCTTCGAATTGTGACATTAGACGAGAAAAGTCTTCAATGATAGCTTTTTTATGGTTTTTGACATTATTTTTGGTTTTTATCAAAGAACCAAGTACTAAATTTATAACTTCGGGATCGAAATTGATCCCTAAAGATTTTACAGTATGAGATATTGATTGATCGTTGAGATGGGTTGTCAAATCATTTTGACAATAGTATTTTCTTTCATTTCTGCAGGTGCATTCGAAACTTGGCTTATTAAGACAGTTTAATCTTGAGCAGTTTAGCATATTTATAATAGTCTACAAATTTGTTATACTAATAATAATGAATATAATAAGAAAAATATTTTGATTTATAATAGGAAAATTAATATCCTAAAAGAATTAGTTTTTAGATTGAAAATATCAGCTTTAAGGTAAAAAATTATTATAAACCTAAATATGATTATCTTATTTCAAAATAAATGCTAGACTAATCAAAATAGTATTAAATGATTGTATTTGCTTATATTAGATAAATATTTTATAATCATCATACCGAAAACAACTTTTATAACTTAGTATTTTCTAAATAATGGATTTCATCCCTTAACTGAGCGATCATACTATCAAGAGCTCTATCTGTTTTTTTCATTTTTACATGTATATGACTAGCTGATACTCTTATGTTAATAAGCGCTTCATCATTTCCTTTATTTAATTCATCAGCCTCAAATCTTGCATTTTTCATTTCCTTGCACTTAGTTCTCAATCTTTTCTTTTGTTCTTTTGCAATATGACTATTTCTCCCAAACATCCTTTTATATAAATAAAACCTCATACCTTCAGATATAGTTTCAGCTGCTATGCTTGATTTGTATATTTTTGTAAAAGCCTTACTTTGTTGAGTGTTTAATTCAAGCTTATCTTGTAATGTTAAAACCATTAAACTAAATAAACTAGTTCCAACAAAGTATCCAATAACTGTCACAACCCTACCAAAATCTGTAACAGGTAGAAACTCTCCATAACCAAGTGTACTCATGTTTTCAAATAAAAACCATAAAGCATTCATGTAATCAGTATAATAATAAGTTGTTAAATCATCAACAGGTCTTTCAAGTATCCTAAAAATAGTAGTCAAAAGTACCATAGCAGACACCGCGGATATCACTACAACTTTCAGTGGGTACTGAGCAACTAGGCATTTTATACCAAATCTAGCATCTGCAGGTACCTTATACTTCCTACAATAATTCCTAGCAAGATGATCTTCATACGGTGAAAACAAAGAAATCGCTCTCAACAATATTTCAACCCTAAACAACATAATTAAATAAGCTATTTCTGAATAATGATAGCATATTTCATACATATTAAACTGATACCTCATCATTAGATACAAATGAAAATCTGCCCCTGGGTAAGGTATTATAAGTAGCATTATAATTTCAACCAATTTATACCATGTAATTGAGTCTATGATTTTCATAAAACTAATATTTTGATTCTGATAACCACTGTATATATAATTCATATAAGCTTCCCATACAAGACGATGATATATTCCAAACAAAAGGTAAAACAAAGCAACCATTGTTGTAAAGATGATCATCATTTTGTAAGGATCTAAAGCCATTATGCTAATTTTGCAGTTATCGTGGGTACGCTCATTTGAATATGTGTATTCATAGTCAATTGTGGCGAATAAAATCCCTAAGATGGAAAATAATGCACATAAAGCATCACTTGCTCGCCAGTCATAGAAGAGTTTTTTAGATTCTCGGAATGTATCTTCGTATGAGATAGAGTTATTTGTTATCATGATACTTCGGTCAGAATCCATTCTTGGAAAATTATAGTTTTGATTTAATTTTATTGTTTTAATCAGGCTTGTTGTGAATATAAAATTTTATGCATTTGGATTTAGTAAATATTAATTTTAGATTTTCAGTTGAATGAAATAGATATGCAGATTTTATGAGCAAGAGTGTGAATATTTTAATATAGTTTTAGACTAGATTTTTTTTTCATAAATTTAATTAGTTGTATGTGAGAACAAGTGTTTAAAGGGTATTTATTTTGATAGTTTTTATGCGTATTAGTTGAACTTGAATTTTTTAAAACATTTTAATATTTAGCATAACAATTCAATTATGATTCAAGTAACTAATTCTAAAATTTATGTTTAAATACAAACTACAACCTTTTTATCGATTTCTATATCTAAATATAATCTAATTTCTAACTACATAAAAAAAAACTATTTTCATAATAAAATAACATAGTTTATATTAAAATAATTAAATGAAGGAAAGTTACAATGCCAAAATTTCAGAACTTATCTCTGAAGTTAAGAAATATAACAAACATCTAAGTACTGAAAAAGAGCAACAAATTTCTCAATTCATAGCCCGAACAAACAAAAAAAAACTAGATGACCAACTCAGAAAAGAGGCACAAGCTAAAGAAATCGCTGAAAAGCTTCGTCTTGAGCAAGAACACCTTTTGCAAGAAAAACTAAAAAAAAAGAACATAAAACAAGAATCATATTCAGAATGGGTGCAAAAAAATAGCAAATTATTTGAACTGAAAAAAGATAGAATTACAGAAGAAATTGAAAAGATGAAAGAGCAAACAAAAATCCAAAATGAACTTGAGAATAAAATAACAGAACAGAGATATATGGAAATATTATCAAATAAAGTAAAAGCTAAAGAAATCAGCAATCATATGAGAATTTTAGATTTTAAACGTAATAAATTGTTAAAAGATATTCAAGATAGAAAAGTTAAAGAGGATGAAGAAAATAAACTACCGAAATTAACTGCACTTGATATTATTAAAGAAAGACTTAAACAGTCAGAGACTATAAAACTTATTGATGAGTGTTTTGAAATTGAGGATTGCTGATGGATAATTAAAAAATAATTAAATGCTGTAATTGTTATGGTTTGGATGCTTTTTAGTTGTTTTTTTTTATCATCACAACTTTACTGTTTATTAAATCTTTAAGATATAGGCTAAGTATGATTTATTACCGGTATGCAAAAAGACATAATTACACAAGTATTTGAATAAAAAATTATAATTTTTATTGATCCTTATAGTAAAAGAAAACTTTTTTATTATAAACATAACTTGATTTTAAGTATATGTAAGCTTAAAGTAGGTGGGCATAAGATTACAGATATAAACAGTTGCCTGAAAGCTTTGGTAGTAAGATTAAATAGAAATTAATATATATTAACCATAAACTATAATCATTCGTTTTACTATGTAAATTATAGAGCAAATCTTAAATGTAAAAATCTTAATTATTCAGTAATCTTCACAACAAAAACCATAAAAAATCAATCATTCTATTTTAATTTTGACATAAGCAATAGATTATTTATAAACTATTATCTAATATTCTTCATTCAGGTGTTTGTGTATTATATCGTTTACCAAATGCACTGTACCCAACATTATGGGGGCTTTGATAAAATTTAAAGTAACTCCTTTCATTAATCCTTTAACGCCTTCATATCTATATATCATTTTAAGATAACTCCATACACTATTTGGATGCTCATCTTTGAAACTTGATTGAAATAATGACACCTGTTCTATAAATCCTTTAGCTAACATTCTTTTTCGAACAACATCAAATGGGTATGATATTATTTGCCCTGCAAGGCCAGCAAATGAACCAAAAAGAAATATTTCTGTTTTACTTGCATCAACAAATGTATTTTTTAATGTGAAAAAAATACTAAATGTAATACCACCATATATCCCTACACCAAGTATTGTTGGGGTTATACCTTTAAAAAGGCTATTTATCCCTTCATCTCTAAGCATTGTATAAAAACCATGTGTTATTCCATTATAAAGTCTGCTAGTTGTTTGATAAGCAAGTCTTGTACGTATTACATCAAAAGGGTACGTGAGCATCACTGCTGTAGTTCCAGCAAGTGATCCAGACATAAATTTAATTATGCCATTCCAATAATAATCAGAAGGAAAATAAGGCCGTAGCAAAGCTTCAGCCCGAGCATAGACCGTGAATTGCTAAATATCACTTACTAATCCAGAATAAGGGAAAACTCTAATAATTTGAGCTAGATTTCCTTTCCAAAACGATCGAAATCCTTCTTCAAGTAAAATCCTATTCAACTCAAGTTTCATAGATCGAATATTGAATTTCCGAATTGTCCCCATAAATAAAAACTTCACTCGGTCTATAGGAGCGACAGCTGTTTTAGCAATCATCCCTGCACAACCTCCTGATATAAATTTCAATACTGAATCGTAGTCAGATCTTGACATTTATTAGTTTATATGAATACTTTTACTATAGATAAAATTGTTTTAGTTGATTTTTTATATGATTTTAAGGAAGTTTAGAAGATTCTAGGAGTTTTTACTTAGAGGTAAGGATTTGGAAAATATAGAGAAAATTGATGGAATATTTTAGGATTTATGGATGGAGGTTGTGAGTATTGATGGAAGATTATTGAGGATGTTGATATTTTATTAAAGGGTTTGAAGAATGAAAATTAGGATTTGAGATGATGGATGTTGATGGATTGTATTTGGGTTAATGTTTATGACTTATAAGAAGAGTGGAAGAATTTAAGCTTTTAGGGTTGATGATGAGATAATGGGTTTAAAGAGTTTTTTTTTATGAGTTGGAGTGATGATGAATTAGTGAAATAATATTCGCTGTTCATGGGAAATTTTGAAAGTTTTGACTGGTTTGGTGTTGGAAGGAAAATAAAATGATGGAAAAGAATTTTTTATGATAAGTTTTGGGTTAAATAAAGTATGATAAGGGTATCAGATTTAAGATATTATAAAATTATGTGAAAAAGGAATAAAGGGTTAAAGACTATTTGCTATTGTAAGGTTTATTTAAATGATTCTGATAGAAGATTAGGATTAAAAATTTTAGGTAATACATCTTAATATAACTTTTTACATATATATTGAGTAATTAATAGCTTTATCATATAAAATATATTGATTTATATATTATGTTAAATATTTAATCGTTAAAGTTTAAAGTAATAATAAGTTAATCTATTTTACCTAAAAATCATAAAACTATTTCTTAAAATAAATCTTAATCATTTCTACAAAACAATTATATAACATATTCCAAAGTCTTAAAATACTATAAACTTCTTATATACCTACTATTAAAGCTAATATTATAATCATAATACTATAAACAAATTTTAGTTTTTACTCTCTTTTTATTACATTTTTTTATCTTTAAATCATTTGCTGTTTGTATTAGTTTGTTTTTTATACTCTTTTTATAATATAATGGCTGGTGTTGATTATTTTGCAGAGTATAAAGAGCGTATGAAAGCAAGGTTAAAGATAGCAGAAAAGGAACCGAATTCTTTATATGAGTTGTTTACTAGAGGAAATCCTGAAGATGCATTTAGTAGGGTGATGGAATTCCGTAAAATGGTAAATACTCAGCCTTTATATATTAAAGAAGAATCATTGTCTAATCTTGAGTTTTCTGACAACATTATTTTGCCTTTATTTCTAGGTCATTCTCTTTTCAAGGTCCTTCCTTCACACCAAAAATTAGAACAAGTTAATACAGAAAGTGACTATTTTTGCCTTTTCAAACAGAACTTATACACAAATAATTTCAGTCAAGCACTTGAGATTATTAATAAGTGTATGGCTTTTAATGCTAAGAAATACTTGAAATGGAAACTTTTAGTGTTGTATTTTCTTCGTCAACTTGATGAGAATTTTATATCACAAAATTCTATTGACAATTGGACTATTGAAGCAGAATTATTAGAAGTCTTTGTAACGAACTCTGAAGAAAAAGCTAGGGCACTATACTCAAAAAACGAATACTATGGTAGCCTTGCTTGGCTTCATATATTTAAAGTATCGAATCATCCAGAAAAAATGCATATAATAACAGCTATTCTTACAAAACTCTTAGAAAAATACTCAAACAACACAGAAGCTTATTTTATAGCAATTCAACTTATGAAAAAAATGCGTAGAAACTACGGCCAAAAACTTTGTGAAAGTGTTTTTTTACATTTTAAAGATGTACCTGATGAATATTCAGTTTTTGTCAATATAAACTATGCTATTCTTCTTTCATATGAAGATAAATACACTATAAGTATTGAGGTATTACAAGAAACATTTAATAAATATCCACAACATATTGAAATATTGTATTACTTTGGGAAAATATGTGTGAAATCAGGTAGACTGAACATTTTAAGCTTTGGAATTGGAGCTTTGACTGAGTTTGTTAGATTCCAAATGAAGAATGTTAATAAAGCATATTTATTAATGGTCCAAGGTATGATGAAAAGAAATCAGATTTATAGAGCTGTTAAGTATTTAATGAAAATACAATGCGAGCAGTTATCTAAATCCAAACAAAAACTAGTCCAGGATATAAAAAGCAAATTGATTACAGAAATAAGTTGGTTTCAAGCTATTCACACTGGAGAAGAACTTCCAGATAAAGATCATCCTTTAAACAGTGAATTCGAAATGTACTGTGAAGCCAAAATCCTCATGAAAAAAAACGACCTCAACGAAGCTTTAAAAAAACTCCTCAACTTGCATTTACGTCAAGAATTCGAACTAAAATATGTCCTTCAAGAAATAAAAATATTAAAAATTATAAGGGAATACGACTACTCCGATCGTTGTGCAGGGCTTATCAAACTTATAAAAAACAGCAAAGTTACCTCAAGGCAATGGGTAAAATCTCTAATTTTCTATTCAAAATACTTAGAAAGTATGGATTGTCCTGAAGAAGCATACAAAGTTCTATCATTTATCAGCAAATGTTTCCCTAAATACAAAATCCCATCACCATATTTTGAAAGTTTAAAAAACAACGAGATTTTTACTGAAGTAAATACAGATTTTATGTTTAACATAAGACAAAGTACTCAGAAAATATCCCCAAGAATTATTGTAGAAAATGAAATTTCAAATATATCTGAGACTTTAAGCTCACCTAAACAAAGAAGGTATACAACACAGATACCTAAACCTGGGTTTTCTAAAAGTACTAGAGATAAAGATGTGAAAGATTCTAATAATTTGGAAGCAGCTATAGCACCTGTGCATAATATTGACACATCATCACCTTGGTTATTTGTAACTCTCTCACCAGTTTTTTTATATAAAATAGGTAAACTGTGTGCTGTTAATAAAATTCATGAAATCGATGGAATTTATGCTTTGAACAATTTCTTTTCACTAAAAGAAAACATTATGTTCAAAGAACAGTTTATAGCTAAGTATGATTTAAAAGCAAAAATATATCTTTTCTGTTTGTATAAACAGTCAGAGCAAGACTCAGAAGCATCAGTACTTAAAGCGAAAATTATTATATCACCAAAGTATTCAGAATTTATCAACAATCAGAAACACTCAAATCTTAGAAACTATTTCACTAGTTAAAAAACCCAATTAATATCAGTCTTAGATAACTATAAAAATGATTTTAACAAATATATTATCTAAAATATTCATAATATAATTTTCTTAAGATTTTATAAACTTATAATCCATACAATTTACATATTCAATCTATTATCTTAAAGCATTCGTGCGTTTTTTTCTTGTAGATTTACCTTGCGAATCTCCAAGTCCATCATCATCACTAGGTAAAGAATTATCCTCATCATTTTCTAATAATTCACTCATTTCTTTTATAAAACCACTAACATTATTTTCAACAGCTTCTAATTTATCTCTTAAATTCTGATTTTCACTTTCTAATTCTCTTAATAATGCTTCATGTCTAGATAAATCAATTGTATCATTTTGTGGAGGTTTATTAAGTTCTTCAATAGCTTCTTTATAACCTTTTTCTTTAGCAGCAATCATTGTTATAGCTTTTTCTAGTTCACTTTGCTTGTTGAGTATTTGAGTAAGCGCTTTATTCATCTGTGCTAACTGGGAGGAATGAGCTTCTTCTCTTCGGTTTTTGTTATATTCATGCCTTGACTGAAGTTTTTGTATTGGGTTTCGGACTTTCCGTGCCCAGATGAATAGGAACCGCTTGAGATTTGTTTTTACAGCTGTAACAAAATTGGAAAACATTGAATTAAGCTTCTGTTCGGTTAAAGGATAGACTGAGGCTATTGATGTTGAGTATCTCCAACGAAGAAAGACTTTACACTTACGAAATTTAATATAGGCAGAATGCTTGTAAGCTACACGTTTGAGTAACGATCTAAGCATACAATATGCTACAACTCGAGTTTTACTGTTAGGACAGTAAAATAGGTTTGTAAAAGACTGGTTGTGAGGGATGCTGCTGAGAGATTCTTCGGGTTTTGATGGAGAAGAGTCAGCCATAAAGAGTTCGTCGTCCATTTAAGTTATAAAGAGTTATTGTATAAGATAAAAGAGTTGGATTATTAATGTATAGATGTATATGATTCAGATTTTAATGCTTTAGGTAATTATTAGAATATATATATTGATTTATTGGTTTTGTATTGTGAGAAGATGAGTGTTGGATGTAAGTTTTTTAATTTTTGATAGAAGTTTATATTTATTAGTTTTTTAGTGTTTAAAGCTGTATTATTTAAGACGAAAATAAGTGCAACACCATATCTTTGATGTATAATTTAAATCTTTGTGTTCAAAATAATTGGAAAAATGATAGCAGCGTTAGTTTAAGCGGGTGAATATTAAATTTTAGTCTATATCTAGTGTAAAATAAATTGTATTACATATTTGTTTGTCTATAACATTTTCTTAAGTAATTCTATTAGTTATTATAATTAAACCAGTTATGATATCACACTAGAAATTCTTAAAAGTTTATGACTTCAAAAAATATTGCAATAATGAAAAGAAATTCAAAGTATAGTTTAATCCACAAACCAAATAATTATAATATGCTAATCTCCTAAACAGAAAAAAATATTTATTTTCTCTTTAATTTTTAGTTGTATCATATTCACATCCAAAGCATTTTACTTTATCTTAAATATTCATAAAAACCCTAATAATCTAAATCAAAACAAACATAAAACAAAAACTTTATCCATAATATAAAACATAAGCCACAAATATCTATATTCACTATTTCACAACAAATACCTCACTGAAAATCAAAACAAACCTAATCAAGAATTTCCCTCAATTCCCAACCTCTCACAAATTTCTTCCTTCACAAGCCAAAAAGCCCCAAAAAAATATCCTCTTAACCCCAACAAAATTCTTCAAAACCCTAATCTTAACGAATCCCAATAACTTATAAAATCCTTAAGCAGAACCTAAAAAACCCTAATCATTAATACTTCTAAATCTAATTTTAAATATAAAATGCAAACAAAATCAAAACAAAGAAAGCATGGCTTACAAAAACCCTTCCACCCCTGGCAAATATTCAGCTGGTTCGTAAGCATCTACAACGGTTTTATTTTCTGCATCTTAGTAATCCCGGAACATTCTTATCCTGACATAATAGTCCTAAGCATGATTTATAGTTTTTTTCTATTCCTTTATATACTTCTTGGTTATCGTGTATCAAAATCAGATCCAACTGACCCTGTAATCATCTTATATAAATGTGAAAAAGATCAACAGTAATTATTACATAGACTGCTTCTTGAATATGAAGAAAAAAATGAAAGGTTTTGTAGTATATGTAATAGTCCTGTAAACAAAACTAGTAAACATTGTATGAGATGTGGAAGATGTGCAATTGGATTTGATCATCATTGTAAGTGGGTAAATAATTGTATTGGGGAAAAAAACTATAAAGAATTTTTTGCTCTTATTATTGTTGTGCAGATTATTCATGTTTTTATGATGATTGATACAGCTTTTGTTGGATCAAGGATGATTCAAGATAACACATCGATTGTTTATGAGTATAACAAAGCTGGTAAAATATTTTTTTATATTGAATCTGTTTTGATTATGATATCTTTACTTATTTGCACTTTAGCTTCAGCTTTTAATGCAAAACTTGTTGCTTTTCATATATATATAAATATTAAAGGTATTACTACTTATCAGCATATTATTGGGTCGATGAAAAATGTTCAACCTGAAAAATGTGCTGGAAGTTTGTCGGAAAACCGGCTTATTCATAATTTAAGTTTGAGTATGAGTAAGAGTACTAAAGATATGAATGATAGCGCACCTGGAATCAATTTGAATATGACAGTGTTATCGAAAGATCAAGTTCCTAGTTGATGGAGAATAATTATAAAAGTAATATAAGATTATGAAGAATTTTTTTTTGGATAGATTTGAGGGTAAGGATTTTGATAGGGATTAAGGAAAATTGGGATTTTATAGTTTTATGAATGTTAAATGTTTTGTTAAAAGACTAGAAATTTTGAAAAAAATGTAAAAATAGTAAGATGATTATTAGTTAATTAATAAGATAATAGGTTTTGATTATGAGTTATAGTTTTTTATTACTTGATTTGTTACTTTAAGACTAAAATGCTGTGCTAAGAATTATTTGTTGATTTTATCAATTTTTTCTTTATTGCATTCTTTAGTAAAATCCTTACAGTTTTATTAATTTAGATTGAAGGTTTTTGAAATTACCCTATCATAGATAAAATTTTATACTCATACTAATGCAAAACTATTTTAAGTATGGGATTTTACTCCATCCTAAACAGAAATACCGCTAGGAGTACTTTGCAAGAAAAATTCTTTAAAATCTTTACTTTTACAAATTTTATTTGGCTTTAGATTGATTTCACCGCTTTTAAAATTTTTGACTAATGAATAGTTCATCGATTTAGACATAATAAACTAACCTTAAAGAAATCATAGGCTTTACAGAATTGTATAATAATAATCTTATCAAGATTTATTCTATCTCAGAAATAAATTTTTCTTATGAGGGAAAATATTGAAGTATTTATCAATTATAAACTTAATACGATTTCATACTCTTCAAAAGTTTATCCTTAGACCTAACTGAATAGTATTATAAACATGAGCATTGTGACCTATACCTTACAACTATATCTAGAATCTCAAAATCTTGGGGCTGATTGCTGAAAACATCATCTTAGAATAGAGCAGGTTGAATTACAGCTTCAATCAAATACATAAATTTTCTAAGTTCGAGATATTCGTTTTTTATCTCCCTGACCAATTAAAATCTTACACAAAGATATACATGATATATAAATAAAGCTTCTAAATAAATTTGCCTATCTTATAATGTATTAGACATACTAACAAAGGACTAAATGTACCTAGAAAACACAAAATCAAAATAAAAATAAAAAAATCATTTTATATAAAAAATTTCCCACTATAAAATTTCTCATAATATTCCATATAAACCTCCATAATCTTCTTGAATATAAACTAAAAATTTATCAATAAAAAATCCTACAATATTTTTACAAATATATAGTTTCCGACATAATAAACTAATTCTTCTATCAAAAAAAAACTAAATAAAATGGCTGAAGTGACCCTACAAGTCTATGATATCTCACAAGGAATGGCTAAAGTTTTAAGCCCAATGTTTATAGGTAAGCAAATAGATGGAATTTGGCATACTTCTATAGTAGTATTTGGAAAAGAGTATTATTTCGGAGGAGGTATTTGCTGTGATGTACCTTTGACTACCCCTTTTGGCATGCCGGTTCAAAAGATTAGCATGGGTTTTACTAGAAAAAGCCAAGAAGACTTGATGAAGTTTTTCAACTGTGTTACTCATAGATTTACTGTGGATTCATATCATATAGTTGACCATAATTGCAATAACTTTACAGATGAGGTATTAAGATATCTATTAGATAAAAGAATACCTGAAAATATATCAGGATTACCAAGAGAACTTCTTAATACACCTATAGGTCAGCAGTTTGCCCCTATGATTAATTCAATGATGAATATGAAAAATACTATGTTTCCAACAACAATAGTCACTGATCCTTTTGCTGATTATGTGTCACATGAAGTTTTTTTCCCTGAAATGAAAAAAATCGACTCATATCCTGTGTTTGATGAATTTGTGAAAAATGGTGGATTAGTTGGGTATTGGGATCCTAGAATTGATGAATGCTCTGAACTTGTTGAAATTGTGGGGGGGCTTAAGTGTCGGGTAGGATTTTGTGATGTGTTGAGATCGTTTTTTTTGGCTCCTGAACAGAAAATTCCATGTTTTAGAGCTTATGCAATAGGTGGTGACCTTTTGTGTGAGTATGATTTTGAAACTTTCAAGAATAGTGTTGAGGAAATCAATGAGTTGATGAATATAAGTTAATAGATAGTATTGGCTTAATTTTGTTAGTGAGATAGTAGTTGAAAGAATGGAGATTTCAGATTTAGATGATATTTTGGATGAATATATGGTTTATATGATGATTTTGATTTTTTGAGTATTTTGGTAATAATTGTATTGGATTGTTAGAAATATTATAAGAAACTATTAGTGTACTAAATATGATAGTGATAGTATTAAAAAATATGCATAGATTATATTTTTACTATTGTCTAATATCCAAAGCTAAATCATCAACAAAAAAAACTCACAAATATTTATCTTCATCTCTTTCCTTCGCAAAATCTAAAACCTCACAAAAACCTATACAAACAACCTCTATTTTCCCAACCAAAACACTTCTTTCAACCATCCTTCAAACCTTTACCCCATCCTCACATTCAAACCTTTCAATCCTATTCACCCAAAATTAAACCCTAATCTTCCATCATTACAAACACCCTAAACTTTACTCCATAATCATAATCAAAAGCACAAAATTTCTTCTTTTCCCTTAAAACCCAATCCCCAATTGATAAAACCTATTTGCATACTAAGCTTATCTACTTAAGGTTCTGAGGTGTCAAGTTCTCCATTCTTGATCATTTCAAATATTTCCTTAGGTGTTTTCTTTTCAATCTGGCATCCAACAGACACTGCAGTACCAACAATTTCTTTAATCGTCCCTTCAAAATCTACAGCTCCACTCCTTGGTCTCATTTCTTTAGCACATTTCCTAACTTGATCCCAAGTCAAGTTACCATTATGTTTGATATTCTTGACTTTTTTTCTATCTCTTGGAGGTTCAGCTAACTCTCTTATTAACAATGCAGAAGCAGAAGGTATAACTTCAACTGTTGCTACTCTGTTAATAATAGTAAGTTTGACCATAACCTTAATTCCTTTCCATTTCTCAGTCGCTGCTTTAATGTCTTCACCAACCTTTTTTGGGGATAAACCTAAAGGACCAACCTTAGGAGCTAAACTTGCTGCAGCACCAATTTCGCCTCCTACTGTCTTGAGAATCACTACTTAGAAAATACCAACTCTAGCTTCGCCTGTCTCTACCTTAGGGGGCATTTAATGGATAATAATGGAATTTTTACGAATATGCTAGAGTTTATATTGATATTAAATGCTTTTTTATAGATGTTTAGAGTTCTTGTTAAGACTTATTATTGTGTTTAAGATAGAAAAAATTATTTTTAACTTTTGAGTAAGGTTTGTTGTTATGAAGATAAGGTATGTGAGATTTTATTAGGTTTTAGAATATGATTGAGGTTGTTTTATGTGCTTTTAGGGTAGTGATTTTGTGTGGAATTAGATAGGATGTTATGTTTTTGTGATTTTTATAATAAATTTTGTATATTTTGACTCACTTATAGCTTCAATCCTTACAAATATTTGTTTATCAGATACTAATACCTGAGTAGCTGCTTAAATTCTCCAAAATTCTTAACCAGTATTAGCATTTAAATAGGTATGGATTAGTTACTAACTAAGCTACTGTTATAATTCTCTATATCTTATTAATAAAATCTGATCTTTAATTTATTCTAAAAAATCTAAATCTACTTGCCATAATAATATTCTACTATATGTATTTTTTGGTAAAAAATCTTATCATCAAATCCAATAATAAGAGATGATATTTCTTATATGCAAAATACTTGAAGAACTATTTTTCTTTAGCTTTGCTTTATATTTTCATCTCTTTTAACAAACTTCCTCATCAAAATATTCTTCTATTCCAAAATCTTCTAAAAAAGCATCTTTGATATTAAAAAGCAATATAAAAATAGTCTTAAAAAGTTGGACAAATCCGCAAATACACAAAAAAATCCAGAAATCAAAGACCCAACAATACCCCTACAAAAGAAAAGAGGCCGTAAACCCATTCGACCAAACGACCCGATCAAGAAAAAAACTGAAGAAAAAGACAAATACTGGTTAAGAGGTTTCCGAAGCTATATGAAAACCCGATACAACGAAATAACTCACACTTTATCTCCAGAAGACCAAAACTTTTGGCTTGAATACTTAAGTTCAAAAGGAATCCCAGATAAAGGTAATGTATTTTCTTCTTATGGCAAAAGATATAAAAATCATTTGTTTAGTAAACCAAGCTTTGTATGTTATTTTCAAGAATGGTTCTATGAGTTGGGAGAAATTGAATTATCTAAAAAATATAAGCCTGAATCTGATTTATGGTTTGTGTTTTTTGATTATGGTAGTAAAGAGTTGGTTAATTATTTACCTATTGGATGCTCTTCTATAGATGGAAAGGAATCATCCAGAAGCCCAGCATCGCCTGGAGAACTTGTTGAAGACCCTAGTGATGAGCCTGTGGATTTTTGTATGATTGGCATGGATAATGATGATTTTATTGAATCACTTTTAAGTCAGATTTAAGAAGCAAAAGTTAATTAACAGTACTATCGTAAATAGTATAAAATACCTAACTATTTCTCTTATTTTCCCTAAAAAATTACTTTATTTATTTGGTAGAAAAAAATTATTCTTCCTTAATATCCCTTTTTCCACACAAGCTATTCCCAAAAAAATACTAAAACCCTCAACATATACAATATTCTCATTAATTAACCTTTCAATCTCTAAGTATTTCATAAAACTGAATGCTTACTAACAATACTGCAATACAAAAAAAAAAATATTTAGCATATTAGTAAAAATATATAATATTCAAAGCATACTATAATAATCAAATCAACACTTAAACATAATTTTATTAATAAAAACTATTATACTTTACAATATCGCATTATATAAACTCAAATTCAATTAAATTTTATACCTCCTTAGTGATATATATTATTATAATTGATAAAAAAAGTTGATAAAAAAATAACTTATGGCTAATGTTTCAAAAAAAATTATACTGAATTTTCCTATAAATACTATGATTCTAGTGTATGATATTACAATAAAAATATTTTTAAAATATAGTCTTATAGGTTTAAGATATGAAGATATAAAAATGGCTGTAAAGAAACTTTTTGGTATTAAAAAAGAGATTTTAATAAACTTTTTATATAGTTTTAATAATTAAATATAACTAAAAATATGGGTTTAATAGATTGTTGAATAAGATTTTAAAAATTGTCTATATCATTTAATTCATGAAAAATTATTGAGGAAAGCTCATACACAAAGCAAAACAAAATAGTTAAAAGGGATTTCTTCGTATGAGGGAACTTTAGTTCTATGTAGTCTACAAACTTTTTTACATGTTTTAAAAGATAGATTTTCCATGATGATTTCTTGAGGCAGGGTAGATCGGACAATTCTAAATCTTATCCTACATTCTTTTATCCAGTCTTGGAATTGAATATGACCTTTGTTAGGTTTTGGTTTTAAACTATCAGAAAGTACTTCAAATGGTCTTGAGGAGGTACTAAGTTGTAAATGAGGAATAAGAAATGTTATTGGAGGGCTGTCAATTGAAACAGGGCATTTTGAAATATTAAGTTTTTTACTAAGTCTTTGTATATTAGGAAAAATTGGCTCATTTTTCGAAACTTCTATATTAAGACACGATATGACTAGAACTTCATTCAAAGGATTTCTTATATTGAAATCATTATAAATATTGTCAAAGCAAATAAGTTCTTTACTTTTATTAATACCTATTGTATAAATACCTGCATATTTCAAGTTTTTACGTTCGAAAGCTTCTGCAACACCTTTACATGCAATTGATGATGTTATTACAATAACATTAAAATTCCCCTGTACTTTTTGAATAAATTTTACAGCCCTTGAACTCATTTTCGCTTTATTATTTGTCATAAATCCAATAACCCCTTCAAAAAAAATTATGATAAAAGGTTGAGTGAAAGACCCTATATTTGGATTTATAAGATAACCAATCGTATTATTACAAAGTGCTTCAAGGTTGAATTGTTGGGGTTTTTCCTTATAAAAAGCTTTAAAGTTTGTCGTATTGCAAGAACAATCACTATACGACTTTGGGTTTTTAAAAAAACCTATATGATTTTTCAAATTGTCCCCACAGCATTTGTTCAATTTATTCCCCCATTTCTCTCTAATTTCCCCATCATTAGAATTTCTATCTTCACTTTGTTGCTGCATCTGAAAAGTTCTATTAATCATCTTAAATGATCCTGAACACATATAAGGTAATGGTTTTATAGATCTATCTAAAATATCAGGTGTAGGTGTTTCATTCAATCCAATTCGGCTAATATTAAACTTGTTGATAAAAGGTTTTTTAATATTAGGCAAAGAATAGTTACCAGGAGATTTGTATTTTATTATAGTAGTTGAACGATTCAAATGTGCTCTATTATCTCCCAATTTATAAAGAACTCTTGGCATAAAAATTGTATCCTGAGAAAGTTTTGTATCGTTTCTTTGTATTTCATGTTTAATCATATGTTTTTATAATTATTATTAGATAAGGTTTTATTGTTTTGTATGTAAAAACCTATCTTGTGAAGTTCTAATTATAAAAATGAATTTATTAGATATGAATTATTTATAAAGACTTTTTTTTTGTGGTGTTTGTTTAGAGTGGTTGGATTAGTTGCAATTTTGTCTGTTTTTACTGAACTTTTCAGGTTTGTTGTGGGAGTGGTTTTTGAGGTTTTATCTTTGGGTTTGTAGGTTTTTTTATAGGTTTTGAGTGTGATTGATTTGGTTAATGTAGGATTTTGTTTAGATTTGTTTTGGTAAAAATACTTTATATTTTTTATTTTGCGGAGGATTTTTTTGGTTTCAAGGTTTTTTACTTGGAGAGGTTGTGAAATTTTATGGTTTTTGAATATGGAAGCTGCAATTACGGAAGGTTTCAAATATGTGTATTGATAATGAAAGGTTTATATTGAGTTTTAAGATATTTGAGATCTTGATTTAAGGATTTATATTAGAATATAAGGATTCATAGTGAAATAAGTCTTTTTTGCATATGCTTTAATTATGAAGGAGTTTTGTAGAGCTTTTTAAGTTTTGAATATGTTTTCTTTGTGTTTTTTCTATGATTTTGCATTGGTCGGAGAGGTATTTTGATATTTTGTTTGTATTGAATTTTTTAGTTGGAGGATTTTAAGGGCTTTTGATATGTGACACTTGTTCTTTATAGATGCATGTGGTAGATATCTTTGATAATTTTCCGATTTGAAATCTTGCCTTTGTAAAGGTTTTTGTTTTCTTTGAGGATCGCTTCGTAGATCCTTAAGCTCGGATTTTACTGCTGTGGTGTTTATTGAAAATACTATAATATTGTGTCCAGCTTCAGTTTGATTGTGATTTTATATGCATTTTTAGCTCATGACGATATTTAAAGAAAATAATATACTTTTTGATGCAGTAATCAAATAATTGAAAAAGTAGCAATTTATTGAAATAATCAATCAAGAAGATTTCTTATCATATAAAAGTGAGAAAATATTCTAATTATCAGTAATCATAATATGAGTAGTTAAGGTAAGTTGGCGCTCGCTGTGCATAAACTCTTTATTTAAGTTTTTTTTAGTTATTTCCCATTCCATATGCTTATTTCTATTCCTTCTATCTTTTATTTATTTCCTTTCCTGTTTCGTTATGACACCTATTTAGGTTTTGATTATAATCTTCTTTTTCTATCTTATTTTCTATGACAACTAAGCCCCTAGCTCTCTCACATCTGAAAGTTTGATAAATAATCAGGTGATCATAATCTATTGTTTTTTTTCTTTAAGCTAGAGAGAATAAGACTTTTGTGTCCATGAACTGAAAGATGATGACTTCAAGATGAATAAAACTTTGGCTTTATAATAATTTACAAGTAACTACAAAAGTCTCTTTTAATAGACAAGCCCATTAATATAATATCAATAATCATAATATAGGAAATATTTAATTCTTTTAAAACAAGCATCAAAACAGCATTTTTATGGATACTTACTATGCACGAATATACAAATTTTGGAAAGCCTAGAAATTTGCCAAATTCAAAATCGGATTTTAATAGCTTAAGATATTTGTAAGTTTTTAATCCTCAGGTTAATATGAAATTAAAATGATTTATAAGCATTATTCAGATAGAAAATTATTGACTAGAGATGGGTTTGAGTCATTATTGATATCGATATGTACAGATGAACATACTGAGAAGATTTTATATATTTGGTGATTGGGAGTAAGGTTAGATTTACCCAGTTTTCGAATGTGATACTATTTTTGTTAAAAAATTATAATAATTTAATGATTAACTTGCAGATTTAGTTTAAATTGCTAAAGGGTTAAACATATATTATTTAGATAATAAATCATGCTATTTATTTTGTCAGCTTATATATTATTATTATTTATAGGAATCATCAGTAGGATATTAAGTTTAGATTTAAGAGTAAAATATTTAAAACTAATGATTAAATTAATATTAATAGCTTGATTAGGATAGAGAGTTTATTATACTTTTTAATATAGAGGTGTGATTATTTAATGATTTTTTGATATTATTAGATGGGTTTTAGTTTATTCTGGAAAAATTATATCAGTTATTATCATGTTTTATTGGGTCAGATGAAGATTGTATGATTTTTTTTATTTGATGTGATTATAAGAGATATGAGGAAAATTGAATTTTAGTAATGCGGATGCAAAAATTCTGGTTATTCGCGAGATGTTGGATTAGTTAAAAAAGGTGAATTATGGTACTAATTTGAGAGGGTATAAGAGAGGCTTAATTTATTTTAGATATTTTGATGATTATTAGTGTTTTGGTGTATATTATTATAGATTGCCGTTTAATAATTGATGTTTAGTAATATTTGCGAACTTTACTGATAGTTAAATTACGATAGGCTTAACTTGCTTGAAAATGATTATCTTCTATCCTCAATAAACACACAATTCTTCCCTAACTAAATATAAATATAATTTCTAAAATCCTTTATAAAATCCAATAAACTATCCAAATTAAATCAAGCATTTCATCAAAACCCTACCAAAAACTACACTAAACAATTTTTCATCATAACCCCAATCCCATTCCCCAAAAAACCTTCAAAACCCCAAAAATCTCAACCTCCAAATACTTTTATATGCATTTTTAAATCAAAATATTACGTTATAATACATGTCTAATAAGCTAGCATCAGTGAATGTTAGAAGGTCAGTGAGAATAATGGACAAACATATCACCAGAAAGATTCTTAAAAACCTTCGAGCTCAAATCCAATCCGAAAAGCAAAGCAAGCAACTTAAAGCTAGAATTGCTTCAACTCCAACCCCAGCTTTTTGCGAAATTGTTACACAAGTCTCCCATGTCAACAAAGAATATTTTTCTCAGCTCTTACTATCCTTAAAGTATATAAAAACCTTAAGGCCTGTAGATAATCATCAACTTGCTACAAAATCAGTACATCTCAGAAGGCGGCCCCTTTATGAGAACTCAAAAACCATAATTTTCGACTTAGACGAAACTTTAGTTCACTGTTGTGAAAACCCTCAAGAAGCTGAGCATCCAATTACAATTATCTTGCCATCAGGTGAAAAATTAAATGTAGGTATCAATATTCGTCCATACGCATTAGAATGTTTGATTACTTTAAGCAAAAACTATGAAATTATGGTATTTACAGCATCACATAAGTGCTATGCTGATGCGGTATTAGATTTTTTAGACCCACATCATGAATTAATCCATCATAGGATGTACCGGGAAAATTGTGTAAACATTGATGGGATTTATATAAAAGATTTAAGGGTTATAACAAATAGGGAACTAGAAAGTATAGTCCTTATTGATAATGCTGCGTATTGTTTTGCTTATCAACTTGAGAATGGGATTCCAATAGTTTCTTGGTATAATGATAAAAATGATACTGAGTTATTAGATTTAGCACATTATCTAAACTCGTTGTCTTGTGTTAAAGATGTTAGGGTTAGCAACCGTGATACCTTCCGACTAGGACTTTTATCTGAAAACACTGAAGCATTATTAAGTCAAGTTTAAATGGTTCATTTTAATTCATTATTTTATCTATAAGCTACATAAAAACTTTTAGCTTTTTCATCCCGTTATTTAGACTGAAAGAATTCCTTCTTTCCATATAACTGATGAATTTATGAGGAGTTTTTTGTGTTATATGATTTTCATTATAGCATTCTCCACAGAATCTATATAAAGGACAGCCTGGACAATACCCCGTAGCTAAATTCCCACAAAATCCACATAAAAGTTTGTTTGTGGTGTCGTTTTTGATATCAGATTTTTCAGGGGTGTCTGGAGTTTTTTCAAGAGGTTTTGCGATTTCGATAATAACTTCTGAACTTACTTGTGAATTTTCTAGATGCTCTTCGCTTGGTGATAAGGGGAAATTATCGTTTTTTGTTAATACTATTTGAGAGAATGCTTTGTTTATTGGGAGTATTTCAAGCTGATTGTTTATAGTGGAGTCAATTTTTTGATTGGTGATGGTCTCAGAAGATTTCCTGGTGGTACAGCAAGATGGGAGGAACTTTTCAAGCCAATACATTAATTATATACTGAAGGAGAAAATAAATGTTTGTAAATTTTGAAATAGTGTATTTTTTGATATATAGGATGGGTTTATTAAAAAACTATGTAGGAAATTAGGTGAATTATTTATTATAATGATTTCATCTTTAGCTGCTTTGAGAAAAATAACTAAGCCTGGTGCGGAAGTTGCAACACCTATTGAAGGATTTCAGAGGTACCTAGAAAAAAAACAAGAGTCAGAACTTGTCCCAACAGGATACACAAACATTAAAAAAGGAGCTTCAATAGGGCTTATATACAAAACCCTACGTCAAAACCAACGCAATCTCCTAACAAAATCCTTATACTGCTGGAAATTCGAAACAATCCGCCAAGACCTCCAAGCTGATAAATCTTTCCTAGAATTACAAATAAAACAAATCCTAAAATCCGCCATCCTAACCTTCCGTCACAATCATTTATCCCAACGTAGACTTGCATTTTATTCATGGAAACTCTTTATCAAAGCTAAAACCCAATTACCTCTCATAAAAGTTCTAAACAATCTTAAAAATACTTATCAGCGTTGGGCTTTTTACAAACTATATTCCTTACAAATAGAAAAAACTAGACTTGTTTATCATATAATAAACTCATTATTACAAATTGTTAGGAAGAAATTCCTTAGATGGAAACTAAATAGCGATAATAAAACAATTGGGGAAATTATTGACCATAAATCAGCTGTTATAAATTTTCAAAGTTTTCAAAGGGAAAAGGTTTATGAATTAATAACTTATTATAGGAAAATACGTCAGGTTATTATTAAGAGAGCATTTTTTATATGGGGTTGTTTAGAAAAAACGAAAGTTGTTGTTCGAGCTGATAAGGTTCAGGAAGAAAAAGAGACAGTTGCTATGAAGAAACTTAAAAGGCAAAAAGAAAAACATGAAGGGGTTGTTGTTGAAGCAAGGATTAAAGAACATTTGGTTGAGATGATGATACAGATTTTTAATGTAGAATAGTTTATAATTTTATATAATGGATATGAAGATTTTTAATGGAGCTATGCAAATTATATCTATGAAAGTTGACTATATGAATTAAATCTCAAACTCAATCCCTTCTTAGACTTTTATTAAATTTATCCATATAAATAATCATCATTAATCAAATCACCAAATTTATCATAAATTATTTCTTACTATCTTAATCTAAGCCAAAGATTCCTTCGTGATTTTCAGTAATTCAATTTCATAATTACTATACTCTCTACCACACATTGGGCATCCAGGATTCATATCATTAGTCCTGCATTTCGAACAGCACTGACACTTACTATCTCCACAAGAGATAATTGTAAAATCATCATCATCTTTTCCTAATTTGCATATTCCACATTTTATTTTCCCTTTAATTATAATACTTGTTCTTAAGCTTCTCATATTGCCAAGTTCTTTTAAAGGAGCAATCGAGTTAAGTTCAGGGTCTTTATCTAGAATTTTACCAACTCTTTCTAGTAAACTTTGATTTGCCTTTTTTTCATCTAAAATGTACTGTGTTACCACTTTAACAATTTCAACTAAATTCTGGTCAAATTTAGGCCGTCCTGCTTGTTCTGGTAAACTAGGTTTATTCAATTCTCCTTGTATAGGTGGCTTAGGGATGCCTTGAAAATTTCCTGGGAAACCAAATTGTTTCAATACAGAAGGATTTGGTATAGGAGGGATTTTTGGTAGTTCATTATTTATTGGTACACTTGAATTAACAGCAGGAACAGGTAGTATAGGAGCAGATGGTACAGGAATAGATGGTACATAAACAGGTGGTGAAGGAACAGGTGGTGCAGGAATATTTGGTGAAGGAACATTAATTTGAGATTTAGAATTATTAGCCCCTAATATCGGATTTTGAAACCCTGATTTAGGAATTTCCATATTTCCTAATTGAGGTAAAGGATTAGATTGTGGGAGGCTTGGATATAATATTGAAGAGTTTCCTGAAATAGGAGGAGTTGGCATATTCATTACTTTTGGTATTTCTTGTCCTTTTGGCAACCCTGATATTTGAGGGATAACTGGAGCAGGATTTGATTGAGGCAATTCAGGCATTTTTACTTGTTGAACAGGTGTAGGAATTATAGGATTTTCAGCTTTGATATGAGTAGGAACTTGGGGCATTGAAGGCAAAACATCACTTGGATGTGAAGGAAATGCAAGATTTTGACTGATTGGGAATGGGATATTGGCATTTAGTTGATTTTTCTTAAGAGGATCTTGAGGTGGTTGAGGGAATTCAGTTTTAATATTCCCTGAATTAGGTGGTAAAGGTGGTAGGTTACTATTAGGTGTAGGTAATGAAAATGGGATTTCTGATGGAGGTTTTGATGGTGATTCTTGATTAGAAGATCCTGAAAGTATTGGATTAACAGGTGTAGGAGGGACTTTTGAAGGTAAATTGTTTGTGGGAGGTGAAGGGAATTTCTCAGATAAAGGTTGAGATTTTTGATTACCTGCAAAAGGGGGGTTTATAAAATAAGAATTTTCCTGTTTTGGTTCTGAGGAATTTGCGGCTAAGTCTGGTTTTATTTGATCTTGAGGTTTTGAAAACCCAGGCATTCCTGGAGGCATAGGGGGGATTTGAGGAATTTGTCCAGGTCCTGAAAATTTATTAATTTGGCTTCCTAGAGGTAATGGGAAGCTTGGGATAACTTTTGGTCCTTGTAATGGAGGTTCCGGAACTTTATTAATAATATTCTTAGGAACTTCCTGGGGTTGAAATACAAACTTTTCTCCTTGTCCAGATGTAAATTGTGGTATTGATACAGGTATTGGCATTTTAGATAATGGGTTTTCAATTTTTACATTTGCAGGATTTGGTTGACCTGGTTGATTTGAATTTGGAGTTGGGGTTTTTTGGATTAAAGGTATAATAGGATTTGATTGACCTGATTGACTTGAATTTGGAGTTGGCATCTTTTGGATTAAAGGGTTGCTAACATTTGGTTGACCTGGTTGATTTGAATTTGGAGTTGGTACTTTTTGGATTAAAGGAATGTTAGAATTTGATTGGCTTAATATTGGAGTTGGAACTTTTGGAACTACTGGGAATCCTGAGAATGCTGAGATATTAGACTTTGGAATGTTTTGGGTAGGAATTACAGGAAAGTTTCCTGGCATCATAGGCATTGAAGGAATGGTTCTTTGGGGTAAAGGAAATGCTAATGAGGCCTTTTTTCCTGGACTTAAAGGATCCTCGCTTATTTTTGATGGAAACTGTGATGGCATTTCTGAAGGAGAAATATCAGGCTTTGGTCCTTGATCCAAACCAGCTCCTGGCTGAGGATGACTAGGGATTAAATGCTTAGGGATTTCTGTAGAAAAGGGCATATTAGGTTGTGAAGGGATTTTGTTTTTACTATCAGTATTAGGAATCAGGTTTTGTGAACTAGGTATAGGGAATTGTGGTATTGATTGAGGAGGCATTTTATAATTAGGAGCTTTACTTTGATCTGGTATCTGTATAATTGTAGATGGTGGCAACTGATTTAAAGCATCATTTTTTTTCTCTTCAGATGGCTTGTTATCATTACCTACTCCTGAACCAGGTAAATTTTTATCACTTCTCTGCATAGGAAAAGGAGGCATTCCAGGATTAATAACAACACCTTTTGCTTGAGGTAAATTTCCTGGTATACCTTGTGCCTGATTTTTTTCTGTAGGTATTAAAGGTAGATTTGGCAATGTACTATATTGTTGAGGTAATGGAGGCATATTTGGCATAGGATTACTTGGTGGGTTTATTAGAGGTACATTAAGAGGATTACCTTTTGGAAGTTTTGACGATGGATTTGACATATCAGAATTCCCAGGTAAATTATATTGATTTGGTATAAGATTATTTTTTGAAGGGACTACAGGTATATATAAAGGATTGCTTTGTGGAGGTTTTACAAATGGAATTGACATATTATTTCCAGGTTGATTCGATATAGGATTATTTGATGATGGGATTGGAGTAGGATTGCTTTGTGGAAGTTTTTTAAATTGATTTGACATATCATTCCCAGGTACATTAGGTTGATTCAATAAAGGATTATTTGATGGGGGTAATGGAGGTACATTAGATTGATTCAATAAAGGATTATTAGATGGGGGGATTGGAGGCATGTTAGGATTATTTGATGGGGGGATTGGAGGTATGTTAGTAGTATTTTGAGGAAGTTTTATAAATGGATTTGACATATTGAAATTCCCAGGCTCTTTAGGTTGAGATGCAACAGGTGGTTTTAATTCAGGATTATTAGGTGCACTTATTGGAGGATCATTTTGTGTAGGCTTTAAAGGAAAGTTTGAATTATTTGGAATTGCCTGAGGACCTGCTTTCTGAGGAAAAGGTATACTTTGTGGTAACTGAGGATTTGTTATAAACTGACCTTCTTGTTGTGGCTTTAAAGGAAAGCCTGAGCTATGAATATTTTGAGAATCTGTTTTCGGAGGAAAAGGTATATTTTGTGGTAACTGCATTGCAAATGAACCTTCTTGTGGTAGTTTTTGATTTACCTTAGGAGTAACTGGAAAAGGTATATTACTAGGTTGTATAGGGATATTATTTTGATTAAACTCTCCAGATTTCTGTTGAAAAGGGTGTGGAGGAATCGGATTAGAAATAGGTAGATTCTCTTGAACAGTATTAAAGTTATCCTTTGGCTTTAACATAGTTTCTTTATAAGTATTATCTTCACTAACACTAACACCAGTAAATTCCATATCATAATCATGTTTATTTTTAAGTAAAGGTTCATTTTGTGGGTTATTTGCCTTGCTTTGATCCATAATTCTCATCCCATAAGCATTAGGACCAGGAGGAATTAGCGATTCTTTATCTTCAATAAACTCATAATTAGGAACCGGATTCGGAATTTTATAATTCCCTACATTTTGATTAGGAAATGGTAATTTTTGCTGAGGAGCCTCTTGAATATCAACACCAGTATGAGTTTCTATAAACGGTTCGACTAAAAGGTTTGAATTTTCTTCTTGACTTTTATCATATTCAGAAATTTGACGACAATATAATAAATTACACCCTGGCCCCATAGTTTTAGTTATGGTAATTAATGGGAAAGTATTTTTTCCTAGTCGACAATAAATTTTCACTTCAGATGTTATGAGTTTTATATGAATTGGAAAATTTTCACAGATGATTTTTATAACCTTTTCTAAGGTTTTTTGCTTAAGTGGACTTGTGGTTATAAGTATCTCATCTTTGAAGTCTTCTGATTGGCAGAGTTTGTAAATAATATGCTGTATTGTATAAATCATTGAAGTCACACTGGAGTCTCGATTTTCACTCATATACCATCTAAGCCAGGTATTCAATTGACTTCGATTATAGCTTGGACTGTTCATTAAGTCTAAAAGTTGGTTGAAAATATGCATTTCTTGGGTCAGTTCCTTTTGAGTCATGATATCTTGGATGCTTTCAATGTTCTTTTTTATTACTTCGTATAAGCCAAAGCTGTATTCTGGGCAAGAATGTGCTCTGACAAGAATATCGAGAAAGGCTAAGCCGATTGATCCATAATAGGAATATAAGGGATTGTCACACTCTGACACTTCAGTGTATTCAGGCAAGCTATCAAGCTGCAAGTCTCTTCTTAAGATCTTGGCCTCCATAGATATATTATATTAAAATATAGACCTTTTTAAAAATGAATATTTAGATGTTCTTGCTGAAAATAATCTAAAAACTTACTATGTATTTTTTAAGATGATAAATTGTTGAAAAAATGCTATGAAAGTATTTTGATCATGAGGTTTATCTGATAGTTTCTGGGTATTTTAGGTTTAATTTGTGTTTGTAGTGAGGATGTGAGGGAATACTATGTAATTTTATGGAATACTTTAATGTATATAAAATGTGCTGTGGTTTATAATAAAATGCACGTATTTTATATAAGATTTCTTCAAAAATTCGACATAAACCCAAATTTTTAAGCGGCACAACTTTTCGTTCCTTCAGTAAGCAAAGATTTTCTCTTAGCACTTAGTGTTTATTTTATGTTTATTCTTAGGCTAATCAAACTCTTCCTATTTTTTCAGCATAAAATAGCAATCCCCGTATTTTCATACTTATTCTACTATTTCAAATCAAATTGCACCCTATTCACCATCTTCGTAATATTAATTATCTGATATATTTTCTTTATAATTCTAACCCTAGAGCCTTTTCTTTTAGTTTTTTGTACTCTTCATGTATAGGCAATGATTATTCCCTATTAGAATAATTATTTCATACTTTTCTAGACACTTAAAGGATTTTTTATACTGTTTCAATTTACTCTCATCCTTGTATTTCCTAAACTTATCAAATCTAAGTTTAAAGATAATTTTTTTATGGAAGGAATTTTTTTGTATTTTTGCAGATTATGATTTCTTTTTGATACCTTGGACAAGATCTTCAAGTTAGGGAAAGTGTCTCAAAAAATATTTATAAAGCAAAATAGTCTATTTGTTGACTATTCAGCATCTATTTTTTTTAAAGCAAAGTTTCAGTCTCATAAAATTTCACTTCTCATATCTGATTTATCTAAATCCAATTAAGCCAAGCTTTTAAAAATCTTCAGGAATTGTATTTTCCATTTATTTAAAATCAAATTTCAAATACTTAAGGTTCTTAAACAATTTACAGATATTCTTATGATAAAAATTTGTTCCTTGGTTTATTATCGCAAATATCCGAACCAGAACTTTTTTATATTTTGCTTAGAAATTATAAAATTAAACAAAAAAGCATTTTCATTAACAAAGCAATACTAAATAAATATAATTTGCCACAATAACCATTAAAAAAAAACTAACTTTATTCAATCTTTAAAACTAGTATCTTCATTTGTAGAGTACAAAAGTTTCATATTATTCCTAAATAAACCATACGATTCCGAAGTTCTAGGCTTAAAAGTACATTCTTTCATTTCCTCAGCCGTATAAATCTGTTTAAGTTTCTCCAATTTATCTAGTTTTTTATCCGGAGCCAAATTAAAAGGTTGCGGAATAGTCACACTCGGCGTATTCCCTTTAATCCCAAAAGCTTTATGTTCCCTAGCTTTACGATCCTCTTCTTGTTTTTTCTGTAATTCTTTAAGGGCAAGAAATCTATCAAGTCCAGCAATAAGAATATTTTCTTTAGGTTCATTAAGTTCTACAATTTTAGGTTGAAAAGTACATGCTTCTTGTTCTTTTGTATAATACTCATTTTTTATATTAAGTAATTTGTCTTGTTTTTCTTTTTCTTTAGCTTCAATATTTTTCAGTATCGCATTAGGGTTTGAATAATGGCTTTGAACATTCGCATATTTCTTTTTAGTTTCGATTTTCGGCTTAAAACTATAATCTTCTTTTGGTATTTCTTGTACTTGAGGTTTAGTTTCAGTAGTTGCTGAATGGTTTCTGCATAAATATTTAGACATTGGGTTTATTTTAGGCTCGTAGCTAAATTTAGCGTAATAGTCTTTTTGGATTTGAGCTTTTTTCTTATCCCTTTTCTCCTGTTCAAACTTCCCCATTCTATCAAATTTATCTTCCCCAGGGTACTCTTGGGATAGAAATTTAGAATTTTGATTGATTGTTGGTTTAAATGTGCAGGTTTCTTCAATTGTGTTTTTTTCTTGGATTTTTTTCTCTTTTTTCTTTAGAAACTCCTCTTGTCTTTCGAGAAAACTTGTAGTGTTTGGGCTTTTACCTGTTGTTATAGGGGTAAAAGTGAAATTTTGTAGTTCTTCTTTAGCTAGTTGTTCGATGAGCTTTTTTTTTGATGTGAAAGTCCCAGTGCCAGAACTTTCACTGCCAGGGATTTTATAAGTTGATGATTTTGAGGTGTTTGTGTTTATTTTGGGTTTAAAATTTGTTTCAGCCTTAGAATCAATGTTGTTTCTTAGTTCGTCAATAATTTTTTGTTTCTCTTTTTGTAATTCGTCTATTCTTTCGTATATTGGTTGACGATTTCCTATCATTTGGGCTGAGTTTTCGGATATTTTGGGAACGAATTTGGTGTTGTTAGCTTCAGTTTTTTCTTTTTCTTTTATCATCTATGATATTTTTTACCTTTTCTCGGTTTTTTTGTTGCTCTTGTCCTAGTTTTAACAGCCTATCTTCGATTTTTTCACTAGAAAATGATTTTATTACATATGGGGTTACTTGTGGAGCGAATGGGCATTTTNCTCGTCTTCTTCTTTTTTCTTTTTCTCGATTTCACGGTTTTTTAACCCTTCTTCTTTTAGTTTTAACAGTTCGTCGATACGTTTTTCAAAGTTTTCCCTTTTAGCGTCTTTATCTATAGAATTCGATGATTCTCTAAAACTTTGATTGGTATTTTTCTTTGGTTTTTCTAGAGTTTTTTCTGATTTTTCATGACAAATTGTAGGTTTCATATAGTTTTTAGTAGGAGTTTTCTCTGTTTTTTCGATTTTTTCCTGTTTTTGCCAAGCATTTAACACATTTTTCCCTTGTTTTGCATTTTTTGGGACGTATTTGTTTGGCAGTTCCCTTTTCTGAGGCTTTTGTGCCCAGTAGTTTTCAATATCTGAGTCTTCAGTATATTCAATTTTATAAGACTCTTCTGTTTTTTGTATAAGTTTTTCGCTTTTACGCTCTTTGCTGTCACCCCGCATACCTTTTTCTTCAATCAAATTTTCTTGCAAATGGTTTTTGCTGATTTCCCAGAAGTCTAAAACCTCGTTGTTCTCATTAAAAAACTTTTTTTCAAAGCTTTTCCCTTGATTTGACTTTTCTTCAGCTTTGCTTCGACGTTCTTGGACTAGTCTTGCTATAGTTTCACTACGAAAACCATGAGAGATTTGACTTTCTGGGTCATTTTCTTCAGCTAAAAGTTCTTCTCTACGTTTTTCTCTCTCTTTTCTTAGATTTTCAAGTATTTCATCTCTTCTTGCAGAGTTGAAGACATTATTGATTTCCATTTTAAATTATTTTTAAATTTCACTAGTTGAGGATGTGTTGGTTTGGAGGTTAAAATATTTGTGTTTGGGGATTTAAGATTGATGAGATAAGGAAAGATTGGGGGTTAAATGATTAATTTATATTTTATAATTTAGTATAAGTTAGGAATTATCGCTTGACTATTGTCCAGCCCTTGAATATTTTAAGCAATAGTCAGTATATATTTCTCCAACTATGCATAAAGTAGATTTTCTTTCTCTATAAAAAATATAAACATGCTAGGATTTATATAAAATATAACAAGTATTAGAATCGAATTCTCCCTTTAAAAAATGATTAGATTATTTAATTTTAGCTAAGCTTTTATCACAATAATATTATTTATTTTTATTCATCTTATCTTATTGTAGATTAGTCTTGTAATTAGCATAAATGCTTCATCAATATTACTTCTC
The DNA here is from genome assembly GCA_001970955.1 of Stentor coeruleus. Lineage (NCBI taxonomy): Eukaryota > Ciliophora > Heterotrichea > Heterotrichida > Stentoridae > Stentor > Stentor coeruleus. The sequence continues at coordinate 34,049 of MPUH01000473.1, forward strand.
AATCGCGCACTCGTTTCAATATAAAATAGATTATTCCTTTTAGAAAACAGCATTGCATCTTCATAACAAACAACTCTTTCTCTAATAAGATCGCATTTATTTCCAACAATTATAAACATACTATCATTATTTCTATGTTGTTCAATTTCATTAATCCATTTTTGAAGATTTTCAAATGAATTTCTATCTGTGACATCGTATATTAGCAAACCACCTCTAGATCCACGATAATAAGATCGAGTTAATCTTCTAGAATTTTCATTTCCACACTAAATATAATTTACAATATCCCAGATGCTTAGTCTTATTTTTGTATCTTCGAGTATTATATTTTTTATATTGAAATCAACCCCTACTGTAGGATTATATTTACTATTGAAAAGATGATCTTTAAGTTGTGAAATAATGCTTGATTTACCAACATTTGAATCTCCTATTAACATTAAGTTAAATAGATAGGCACAAGAGGTCATTTATATTGTTAAGTATTATGAATAAAATAATTTGGAGATTTTAGATAAAATATTAGTGAAAAAGCTAATCAAGTTTTTTAAGGAGCGGAAATAATATTAGGTATAAATAATATATAAATATAGATTAAAACAAGATTATAATGATTTTGATAAAGAGTGTTTTGCTATATATTTGAGTGTGTTCTTGATATTTTTTTTGATTTTTATTTTAGTTTTTGAGCAGGAGTTTTTATCTTTACCAAAATATTTAAGTATTAATTTGTATAAAATCTGATAAAATATCAATTGTGTATATGCTGTAATGCAAATAATTATATATAAGTATATCAATTATAATTTATATGATATAAAGCAGAGAAACATCTTCAAATTTGGATTTAATATATAGTACTAAATATGTAAATTTACATAAATAACTTTAATATTTATTATAACAATATATTGATAATTTTATTTAAATTCTTGTATTAACCAAATGGATATTATTCATTTTACTCAACTGGAAAAAATATATAAAAACTTTACTAGTTTGAATATTGCAAAAATATAAACCTCAAGTTTAAAATGTTCTAAACTAAGATTAAAAGCATTGAAATCAAAATTTTCAATGCCTATGCTTATTTTCATTAATTTTTGCCAACCTTAATCCCAATGCTTTCATCAGTTAGGTCATATTTTCCTTTCTGAATGTTTTCATATATATTTGTCACAAGAGTCATAAAAGCTTCATCTATATTGCTTCTNTGAATGTTTTCATATATATTTGTCACAAGAGTCATAAAAGCTTCATCTATATTGCTTCTTGCTAGTGCACTCGTTTCAATGAAAAACATATTATTTCGTTCAGCAAACAACATTGCATCATCGGTATTAACTTCTCTTTTTTCTACTTGATCAGTTTTATTCCCAACAAGGATAATAATTCTATTACTATTATTTCCGCAGTTTTCAATTTCGCTAATCCATTTGTAAATATTTGTAAACGAATCTAGTCTTGTAATATCGTAAACAAGAAGAATGCCTATAGAACCTCGAAAATATGAACGAGTTATGCTTCTAAAACTTTCTTGGCCAGCCTAAATGTAAGTTACAGTATCCCAAATTTGAACTTTTATAACTTTATCATCGATATTGACTATTTTAGAGCCGAATTCAACACCGATTGTCAAATCGTATTCATTTCTGAAACTATTTTCTGCAAATTGCATCAGAATATTTGATTTTCCAACGCGACAATCTCCTACTATTATGAACTTAAATAAATAGGAAAATGATGACATTTATATTAGTCAACAATATTCAGATTTGATTATTAGAATTATTGAGAGTTATAGGGATAGTATTAGTTATGAATTATTGATTGAGTATTGTCTAGATTTTAATATACTTTTTCTTTTATATGTAGTACTTTTTGTAATGAAGTTTTTATTTCTCTGTCAATCTTTATTATTTTAATATAGTTTGTATAAACTTTTATTCAGCCTTGACAAATTGGTATAAACGAAGAGATATCATATAAACATAATCATACTATATATAAATAAACAACCAAAATCTATCCATATAATCCTCTCATTCAGTAAAAAATATCTATTTTTATTTTTATATTTATATTATTCCTATCTTACATAACCCAATCTAAAAATCTATCTAATTTTTTTTTTATTTTCCACCCAACCATCTAAAACTTACTCTTCTAAATCCCTAACATATTCTCAATCACAAGAGTTCATATCTTACCCGAAAATTTAACATCAAAAAAACCACAATCCTCAAATACCAGCATCAACTAAAACTATACACAAAAAATTGCTCACAATAAAATTCATATTAAAATAATTCATTTCAATAAACATCCAAAATACCCACATCATCAAACAGTTATAAATATGTCTGAAGAAGATGGCGCATATGTAGTTGAAGAAGTCAATATTACCGATTCAGAAAATGATGATTTCGAGTATCAAAGCGTAGCTATCGACTCTGAAGAAATACCCGAAGGAGATGAGGACTACGAAGCAATGGCCCAAGCAGTAAAAGGTAGAGCAGATCAACCTAAAACCCCAATAGAAGTCGTAGAAAGTAAATTCACTCTTCGTCATGAAAGTACAGACGATTTCGTAAGAAACTTCCTAGTTCGTTTAGGTATGACAAAAACCTTAGAAGCTTTTCAAAGCGAATGGTATGAGCTTAAAGCAAAAGGTAAACTCAAAAACGAAGATATCGCCCCAGTCCCAGATGTTTATTTGAAAAACCAAGAACTAAGGGATCAAGTAAGTTCAATGAGAAACGAGCTTGAAAAAGCTCAATACAATGCAGAAAAAGCTATTGCCACATGGGATAAACTTAGAAAAGAAAAAGATTTTCATAGAATGCATCATCATAGAGTTCAACAAGAAAAACAAAAACTAATTGGGGATATAGATAAGCTTAGAAAAGGACATGAACTTTATGAAGCAAAATATAAGGAACTGGCGGCAAAGTATGAGAGTGCAATGAAAGAAAAAATGCTTATGAAGCTTGAAAGAGATAGGCTGAAAGGTAGAGTTGATACTTTAGAAAGAAGTCTTTCACAGACAAATCAAGAGATGATTCCTAGTGATACTAAGAAATCAATGATGATGAAATCGAAAAGTAAAAAAGAAGAGACACCATGGCCTGCTGATAATAGGCCAAATCCATATGCAGCTGCTACAGGGATTGAACCAGCTCATGCAGAATCTTTTATGTTGACTCGTACTTATAAAGGTCATCAGTTAGCGATTTCTGCTTTAGGACTACATGCAAGAAAGCCGATTTTAGCAACAGTAAGTGATGATCATACATGGAAAATGTGGAGCTTGACAAATGGCGAACTTATCATGTCAGGTGAAGGGCATACCGACTGGGTTTCAGGTGTGTGTTTTCATCCTAAAGGTAGCGTCATAGCAACCTCCTCAGGCGATCAAACTGTAAAAATCTGGGATTTTGTCAATGCTAGATGCACTTCAACCTTTACCCAACACACTCAAGCAGTCTGGAATGTTGATTTCCATGACTCAGGGGACTTTTTAGCCTCATGTTCAATGGACCATTCAATCCGCCTCTGGGATCTTCCAACCCAAAAATGCCGTCAAAGCTACAGAGGTCATGTAGACTCTGTAAATCATTGCAAATTCCAACCTTATAGTAACTTTTTAGGATCAGCCTCAGGAGATAAAACTGTATCATTATGGGATATGCGAACAGCTCAATGTGTTCAAACTTATTATGGGCATTTAAACTGTGTTAATCATATTAATTTCAGTATGAGAGGAGATACTATATCTTCATGTGATAGTGATGGAGTTGTGAAAATCTGGGATGCGAAAATGGTTAGGGAAAGAAGCCAATTCGATACTGGACAACTTCCAGCAAATGCTTCGGTTTTCGATAAAAGTGGGATGATTTTGATAGTGGCTAGTGAAGATGCGAATATTTACGTTTATAACTTGGAAACTGGGGAGAATGTTCATGTGCTTAGAGGACATGAACAAGGAGTACAAGATGTACTTTTCGACCCAACAGGAAAGTTCATAGTTTCTGCTAGTTCTGATGCTACATTTAGAGTTTGGCAATAGTTAATTTAATATATACTAGCAGGTTATTAAAATCAGTCTGAGAATTCTAAGTCTTCAATCATTTTGACAAGATGCGGGTCGATTTCATTTGGGTCTTCATTTTCTATACGTTCTACTAGGTTAAAAAGCTTATCATCATAGGTACTAGTGAAAAAGTCCCCACCAACTTGAGACTTGCCTAAGTCATCTTCAAGGAAAACTTGTGTGTAGACATCAACTTTTTGCAATTGGACTGGCCTTGGGAGCTCTTTCATTAGATCCATACATTTTTCTAACTTAGCTCGCATTCGTTCTTTGTCTTGAGATAAAGAGATGTTCTCGGATCTGAGGATTAGGATTTCTTGTTCGAGAACTTGGATTCTGTCCTCAAGCGAGACTTTACCTTTTTTTTCAGATGCTAACTTGTCTATTAGACCACCAACTTTAGCTTTGTCTTCTTTGCATAAGTCTTTAAGTCGAGCTTTTGCTGCTCCTGGACTACTTCGCTTTTTATCCATGATGATTTTATTATTTGTTTTGGGTTTTAAATTGAGGCTTTTATAGGTGGCAGCTTAGGTTGATGTTGGGGTAGATTTGAGAAGTTTTGATAGTAGAGATTTGTGGTGTTTTATGGTAAATATTACTTAAATGATAAGGGTTTTGAATTAAGAATATTAGATTAATACAATTATAATCATAGATTGTATTTTCAGATGTAGAAATTGTTTATTGAAAGACTTATTCAATAGCCTGCATTTTAATTCCAAGTCAAAAAGTGGAACAAAGTATTGATATAGATAACGGATTTTAAAAAGACCCAGGATTTGTATTTTTTTATTTTAATCATCCTGAAAATTTCCAGAATTTAGGTTATTAGATTTAATTATTATTGATTTATCCTTATTACAAGAGAAGTATGGGAAAACATGCTAGGGCTACTAAAGTATATTCAAAAATATAGGGGATTATTTTAAGTCCTATTGTTGGAAATATGATGATATTTGTTTAAGCCTTCAATACCTCATATAAGTATATCAGTATATTTTTATGTGTTTATTTATATTTTGCATTCTAATAACTAGGAGATTAACCTGAGGTTGTATTTTAAATTTTTTTTTTTTATTATGTTGAGATTCTAAATTGGAAAAATATACTTATCAAGATTATTTGGAAGCTTTTTCATTTTATGAGAATTACTCATTTTATGGAAATTATTCATTTTAACAAATCAACTCCAGTGTATTAAAGTCAAGAATTATCTCTCGCTTGTAATTATTAAACCTATTTGTTTTCAGTTTATCTTATTACTTTATCAAGTTAGTAAATTTTCACAAAATTTATACACATCCTATCATTCACTTTTTAATAACCAATTTAACAGCAGATAATTCTAAAATCAAGCATCACTTACTATATTTTAACTTCCTTTTTTTTATCCCATATAATATCATTTTACTACATAAGCATCATATCAATAATTNATTTAACCCATAAAATGATTTTTTAACCTATCAAGATTTAATACTAAGCATGCAACCCTATATTTCCATCATAAAAACTATGAATTTCATTACATAAAACTCATCTCAAATTCCAAAACTAATTGATTAAAACTAATAAAATCTTAATAAATACCAAACTTTACAATTTTTAAAACTCAAGAATTATTCATCACAAAATCGCAAGGTGAAATCTAAACTTAATATGTCAATTTTTTTCCAAAAAAGTTAATCATTCTACAACACACACAAGTTTCTAAATCTAATCTGAAAAATCTACCTAAGCCTATCATATCCCTAATACTTTACAATAAATATTAAATAACACGTGTTATATTGTTGTGATTTAAAAAATAAATCCTAATATTGAATATGGTAATCTAATAAAAAACTAACACCCATAAAGTCTTATCATCAATCCAACCCCTTTTTTTCAACATAAACACAAATGTTTTTTTATATATATTTAAACAACTAAATTTTCATACCATGATAAAATTTTCATAGTAGTCCTGATATAAAACAAAAAAATGGGAAATGGATGTAGTTTCAAATCTAAACCTAAAAAAGTTATCAAAGCAGCAGTTGCAGTAGATAATTTACTACTAGACCGTATTGGTGAAGGCCAGATACGAATGTTAATGGAAAAATTCAAAAGACATGAACAGAAAGATGGTCTTGATCTTGAAGGTTTTAAAAAGCTCATGCCATATATCACGAGTTTACCAACTCCAGTAATTGAAAATGCTTTTTCTCAGTTCGCTAACCCTGAGAATAACCGAATAACATGGGAAGGATTTTGCTCAGCAGTATCTAAGTATATATTAGGATCTACTGAAGACAAATGCCAATTCTTATACAGAATATTTGATAAAAACAATAACGGAACCCTAAATAAAAAAGACGCAACTTTACTCAAATCGCATATTTTTAACTTCACTTGTAGTTTAAAAAATTTGCCACAGCCTTCAAATGACCTTATGTCTTTATTCAGTACATCAGATTCTTTAACTTTTAATGAATTTAAAACTTGGGCTTTTACAAATATTGACTTACACAAAGCACTTCAGCCATTTGAGATAATCCCATCACCAAGTACTGAGAAAGAGCGATTCAAAATGAATATGCAAGAATTTCAAAAAAATGGATACAAAACTGGGGAAACTTACTATCTGATTTTTTCCCTTTGGCTTGAAACCTGGAAAATCTACGTGAATTATGATGATGATGCTATGCCTATAATTTTATCTTATAAGTCAAGTAAACGACCTGTAGGAATAACTAATAACAAACTTCTTGACCCTAATTATCCAGAAAAGCTTATTTCAGACCTTAAAGAACGATTGGATTATGTGATTTTACCAAAAATTGTTTGGGTTGATTTTATAAAATGGTATGGAGGGGGACCTGAAATCCCAAGAAAAGCTGTAAAAATATTTTCTTCAGTTGTCATAGAAACTTATCCTCCTTTGTTTCAAATTTATTATTATAAAGATAAATATTCATCATTATCTTCTAAACCAAAACAAATACTTATAAGCGCATATAGTACTACTGCCAGTATATGCGAAGCTGTAAAAGATGATATTATTGATGATGAGGAATTATGTGTTTATATTAAAAAAAATGATAAATTCGAACTTTTACCTTTTGATACAGTTATTGAAACTTTAGATTTAGCAAATATTAATGTTTGTACTGTTGGCTTTGTTTCTAATAGTAAAAGTATTGAAGTTGGTATTGGATTGTATGATAAAGAAGGGGATTTTAATGAAGGAGATGCTGTTGAATGTCTTATATTAGGGAAATGGATATCTGCAGTTATTAAAAAAATTACAGAAAGGACTTTTACGTTGTCTATATGGAATAACCAGAATACTATAAAAATACCTTTAAAAGATATTGGGAATATAAGAAAACCAAGAAAAACTTTGCTTACTAGTAAAAATGATTATGTTTTTTGTGGACTTGTTAATATTGGAAATACGTGTTATTTTAATGCGGTTTTACAAGTGCTTTTTTATTCGCCGCTTATTAATGAGTATTTTTCTAATGAAAGTTTTTGTGTAAAAGCAGAGGGTTTAAGGGTTTATTCGAGGTTTGTTTTACAGTTAAGCAAGGTTTTTAGTGATTTGAAAACTCCTGGGAAGATAAGGATGCTACCGAAAAGGCTGTTTAAAGAATTTATGATGATTAATGAGGAGTTTGAACAAGGGGTGCAGAATGATAGTTATGAACTTTTTCAAAAAATATTAATGAACTTACATGAAGCTCTCTGTACAGGGAATTTTGAAATGCAACAAACTCTTGTAGTAAGGCAATTAAGTTCTGAAGAAGAAGCAAAAATCAGTAAAGACCAATGGGAATTATATCGGGGTATAAAAGGTTCAATAATTTCTGCAGTATTCGGAGCCCAAACAAGATACACTTTAACATGCCGAAGTTGCAGAAAATCTAAATCTATTTTCGAAGTTTTCAATTGTTTCAGTATCCCAATCCCTTCATTACCTGTAAGTTCAGTAATCAACATAATAATAGTAACTCGTAATTGTTCATCACTTATACAATTTCCTTTAAAAATCCAAGAAAATATGAATTTTGAAAGCTTATTAGATCAAATCGATAGCAAATCCCCAGTCAAATCTCGAAATTTAATATTTTCCCGTGTTCGTAAAGGTCTTTGTAATGGGTATTTTTTTCCATCCACAATAGAAGAGTTGATTTCTGATGATAAAAGGGAACTTTTTGGATTTGAAATTATTACTTCGATTGAGGAACTTGAAAATACTGGGAGATTTATAGTGAAAAATCAGAGGAGTTGCAATAATTGGAGAGTAGACTTGCAGTTAAACGAGCTTGTGGATTACTTTTATGATAATCAATGGAAAATAGCTCATGTTAGGGAAATATATGATGATGAGATTTCGGTTTCAGTTCATGTTAAGGACTCTGTGAAAGAAATTGTCAAGAGGAACAGTAGAAATTTAGAGCCTTTCAGGAATAAAACTACTATTAAAAATAAAATACTTATAATCCCTGCGACACATTTAAGACCAAGTAAGAAGATAAAAAAAGATTGCTTCTTTTTTGGAGTACCTTATATGATATCAATAGGATCTTGGCAAACATGGCACGACCTTAACAATGATCTCAAAAGAATATGCCGACTGTTTTGTGACTCGAAACTAGACCTTAGTAAACTTGTGATTTTTTACCTCTTTAACAAAAGCAAAGGGTCATGTGGTTTATGCCAAGGTGGGTGTTTAGGGTGTAAAATCCCAGACAATTATGAAACCTTAGAAAATATAGCAAACATTTCAGAAGACCTTATCATAAGAATCATATGGACAAACGATAACTTTTATAAACCTTTACCTATAAAAACCTTACCAGCCGAAGATGTTTTCAGTTTACAAGACTGTTTTGCTAAGTTTACCGAAAAAGAAATCATTGAAAACAAATGCGAATATTGTAGTGAAACACATCAAGATAGTCAAATTGAAATATGGCGTCTTCCAGATTTACTTATTCTCCATCTTAAACGTTTTAGATTTTTTAACTCGCAGCTAGNTAAACGTTTTAGATTTTTTAACTCGCAGCTAGTGAAAATTAACTCCCTAGTGAAATTCCCTTTAACAAATCTTGATATGAGTATGCTTATGCTTAATAGTAAAAAAGCTGTTGATAATACAGTTAAAAATACGGTAGACAATTATATGTATGACCTTTATGCAGTTATTGATCATGATGGGAATATGAGTTCTGGGCATAATACTGCGTATTGTAAAATGACAAATGGTGAATGGCTGCTTTTTGATGATGATAGGGTGTTTTCGGTTAATAAAAATATAGAGGAAGAAATTGTTACAAGCAGAGCTTATGTGCTTTGTTATAAAAGACAGAGATTTAGATCAGCGAATATTGTTAAGTCTATGCAAAGTTAAATCTGTAATGTAAGTAGATTAATGGTAGATTTTTATATGGTATTTTGGTTTATTGGCTGGTTGCTTTTTTTATATGCTGGATTTGAGTTTAGATCATAGTTTTTTTATTTATGTTATAGGATGGGATATAAATATTCTAATAAAATAAAGCTTGATTGTAAATAAAGGATTGGAGAATTATATGATTAAAAAATAATTGTCCTGATAAGGGTAAAATATTATTCTTATTGTGAATAGAAATTTTTATATGATTGACCATGAATAAGCGAACTTAAAAAAAATTGAAAATTATTGAATATTGATTAAAAACCAATATAGAGTAATAATAATCTTTTTAATAAAAGTTTTTAAAATTTCCATTGCAGTTAATATAAAATTTATGCAGTTCAAATTTTATAATAGTTAATATTTGTTCGTAGCATTTTGTTTTGTCAAATAAATAACCTTATTTAGCTCGGTAATTATTTTTTTAATATAAATACAATTTTAGTATAACTCATATACTTCTAAAATCACGTTGTTTATTGATTAAAATTATCATAATTAATTTCACGATCATAATTTAGTTATAATAAACCTAATAATTAGAGTTCTAAATTAAATATTAGGATTAAATAGTTCAGGTTTTAGCAAATATTAAAAAATATCACAGATTTGTTATATGGATAAAGATAGTAAGAGTTCAGACATACTAATAGATTTATCAGATTTCGATCTTAGATTCATTAAGACTTGTCTACATAAATATATTTTTTTTCCCTTTACTTGATTTGTCCTTCAATTCCTACCTGAGTATTAGGAGATAAAACAATTAATTTCTTGCTGAAAACTAGCATAATAAAGACGAGAATGGAGGTTTAGAATTTCTACATTGGTCAAGGGTTATTGCTAGCAGAAAATATATATTGATAAAAATCTAATATATGTAAATCAATTATATATTCATTAGTAAAAAATCAAAAACATGAAATCAATGCTGCAGCCAATTCAAGCGAAGCTGCAAGGCAAAACAAATATTCTAGAAGGAATCGCCTGGACAATTTTCCCTGTGTATATTCTAGTTGATGCTAGAGCAGATCTCAACCTAAAAAAGAACTTTATCTAAGCACAAGAGTAAAGAGTTATCTTCAATAACATAATCTCCAAATTCGCCAGATTTAAATCTTATATAAACTATTTGTAATTTGCTAAAGAATACAATTCAGAAAGAAGCACAGCATTCACTATTGTGAAAATATATCAGATCAAGTAATTTCTAATATAATCAATCCAATATCTTAAAAATCCCATGTTCTATTCCATAATTTCCTACCTTAATCTCCTTACCCTATTTCAAAAATATCTTCATCCTTCCATATTATAAAATCATCACAAATCTCACATCCAAAATCATAAACCAAAAATTATATATCATAATACTATATAAACCATATCATCAACTCATCAAAAAGAGTCAAAAACTTATATTAATTATTCAATTTCTCTAAATAAAACTTCTTATCCATATGCTGCTGACATAATGCTTCAGGTGTAAAATGAAACGAATTCTCTCCTCGTGGCCTTGAATGAGGAGGTGTAGGAAGTTCGATTTCTTGACTAGTCTCTTCTTCACAAGTTACTTTAGTGCAGCACATTTTGAAAATCCCTGATCTGATTATCATTTACAGGCTATAGTTAAAAGTATTTTTCATTTTTTAATAATAAGCTGGAGGTTTTTTCTTGTTTTTATCTGTAGGGATTTCAAGATATTACGCAAAGAGAATATAAGTTTCAATAATTATGTTATAATTGAAGAAAGAATTATTTTTTTGGAGTGTTGGATGATGTGGACTATGAAGAAATTTTGGATCTTGGAAATTGTGTGGATTTTGAAAAGTTTTTTGAGGATTTATATAGGATTTTCGGGTTTTTAGAGGTTTAGAGTTTGTGGATGAGTGGTGAAATGGAAATTACTTTTTTTTTTGAAGGATTTTTGGATAGGAATAAGAATTTGATGATAGAGATGTTAAGTTGGAAAATTTGTGATAAGGTGGAAAATGTGCTGGATGGAAAATGGGAGTTTTTAGAATTGGAAGTTGTTGGAAGTAAAATGATTAAGTTTTAGAGATATAAGATTAGTGTATAAGTAAAAAAAAATTATGTGAATAATTGGAATTAATAATAACTAGAAAATATATAAACTTTTATTTTATTATTTTTAAGAGCTATGAATAGAACTTTAGACAAATTGAGAGCAATTTATGAGGTAAAGCCTTAATTTTAGATATAAAGATAAATATAGGCTTAGGGATTTTTTTATTGATTTAAGTTGCCAGATTTTCGGCTTGGTTGGATTATAAAAAAACCTTTATTTAAATTAGCCCCTTGCATATTTTACAGTCTATCTATAGCCAAAAGTCTGATTTATTTAATCTAAAAAATGTTAATCAAACGCTATCAATAAACCCAACACATACAATATGCACGCAAATCGCATTATTCATCATTTAAATCCCATAATTATCAACAAAAGCAACCTTTAAAAAACCCATAAAATCCTTATCGAAAATCTTTATACACAACCTAATCCTAAAAATAAGTACATCCTTCACAGCATTTTTCCGCATACTTATCACTAATCATCTCCCTCAACTCCTGTGCACTCTTCCTCAATAACGCTATAATTTGAACAGGTGTATAATTAACAGTCTCATAAGGCACTTGAATTAATTCACTTATCCTAACTTGTTCTCCTTTACTAACTCTTCTAACAAACATAAGTATTCTTTGCATATCACAATAAACTTGCAATATAATCTCCCTATCATTAAAACTCATACATTCAAAATTCCTCTCATAATTTTCTTTACGTTTTAACTCCAATTCTTTACTTAATTGACAATTAATTTGAATTGTTTTTATTTGTTGTTCTTCTAAATCTTTAAGTTGTAATGAGATTTCTTGTGAATCTTTTTCTGATATTTGATTATTTTTTTTATTGTCTATTTTTTCTTTTAATGTTTTAATATCAGAGACTGTTTTAATGTTTTCTTCTTGGAGTTTTTGATAAATTAAGTTGTTGATATGTTTTAATTCTAGAGCCTGCCTTTGTTTTTGTAGGGTTAATAGTTTTTCACGATAGAAATCGATTTTTTCTTTGTTTCTTGAGGTGGTTTTTAATATTGAAGTGCTTTCTTCGAATGCTTTTGAATCGATTTCCATTTCGAGGGTTTTAATATTTTCTTGGAGGATTTGGTTTTCGATTTGCTTATCTTTAATTCGACGTTCTATCGGGGGTTTTTTACTAAGTTTTAAGCGGATATCTGAGAGTTTTCTATGCACTGGGGGTTTTTCTATGTGCTTTCCCGCGTTTTTTAAATTTTCATTGCTGAAAGTGAAGATTTTGTCGTCGGAAAAGTGTTCTTGACAGGTTGTATCATGGTTTTCAGTTGCTTTAGTTGAATAATCGTCGTAGTAATGTATGTGTTCTTGGTATCTAAAAGACATTGTTTGTGTTTTTATTATATAATAAGAAAATTGTTATAGGTTTATTTGCTTGATAGGATGTGTTATTAAGGCTGTATATTATTTTATGAGTAAAAATAAAGATGTTTAATATTTAACGATATAGCTGATAATTATATATCATTATGAATACACGTATGCTTTTATATGTATTTAAAGTAATAAGTTATGATTATTATTTGATTTCTTATTAATATCAGTAATTAGGGTGTGAAATTATAATAAATGATATAAAAATATTATAGTATTTTTATGATGTTTATAAATTATTGAATTAATAAAACATTCTATCATTTTACATGCTGATATTAAGAGATTTTTTGTAGTGTTCTTATCTTGTGAACCTTTCATTTCAAGTTATTCCATCTGTTTTGATATTTTTTATTGTGGTTCTAATAATTATTTGATAATAATAATATTATCGTGTATTTTGATAGAGTATTTTTTGGCTAGCTTTTATTCCTCATTAGCTTTAATTAATACACAAATCTGATCTTGACTGGAAGGTAAAAACATAATGAATTCAAGGCTTGAAAGATTTGTGAAAACATACAACAAGCAAAAATTGATTTTTTATAAATTTCTCTAAAAGAAAAAGGCCTATCATTTCCTCAGAAGGAAGGGCTTGAATAAAGCATTATAGGATTTTTTTTATTTAATTAAGATTGAGTTTTTTGCTATACTTGATAAGATTTCTTTGTTTTAATATTTGAAAATATTTTTTTTATTTAATTAAGATTGAGTTTTTTGCTATACTTGATAAGATTTCTTTGTTTTAATATTTGAAAATAGGATTTATAAAACAAAGGCATAATCTAAGGTAAAAATTTATTTTCAATTTTGGTATCAAACCTGTTAGCTTTGTTTTGTATGCTTGAAACAGCTTTTTAATTGTAAGGCATTATAAAAGTATTGTTACTACAAGAATAAGATTTTTAATATTTAAATAGTTTTATGAGTATGTCGTTAGAATTATAAAATAAATATTACTAGGAAGTAATAGAAAATTACTTTCTCTGTATTTGCAGAATACTTTTAGTACTTCCTTACCTAGCCTATTCTCCAGGATATATTAAGTCCGCAAAGTTAGGAAATACTAAATACTGATTTGGTTATGGTTAAACCTGATGATAATTCAAAAAATTGAAAAACAATTATGACTGTTAAAGATAATTACAGTAGGTATACTACTACAAAAAGCTTTGAAAATAAAAACCAGAACAATTGAAGCTCATATCAATGAAGTTATAAATTAATGGGGAAACCCAAAGTTATACAAACTGATAACGGTGAGGAATTTAAAGTGATTTTAAAAATTATTCTAATACTTGTCAAGATTTATGCAGAAATAAAGAATCAGTCGAAAGTTTAAAAAATATTCAACTAATAGTTCAGATAATAAATTATTAGAGAACTCAAATGTAACCTTGAGATTTTTGTTGCTAAGATTTTAATTCCATATAATATTTGGTGAGATCATATAATTGATATAATAAAAAGACACTTATTAGAGGTTTATTTAATAGTAATAATGATTTTAGAAATAGTGTTAAATGCAAAGATTTTAAGTGCTGAAGAAAAAATTATCATAAGAAATAGTAAGATTAAATGTAAAAAAAAAGGATGAAATGCTATCTTCAGTCATATAATAAGTAAATAAAATCAAACCACAGATAGGAAATAAGAAAAGAAACTGCTATTACTTAAGGATAATAATTAATGGTTAAAAGACCTGAAATAGTTGATTGCCTTTAATTCAAGCCTTATACCTGCTAATAGTCTCTTATTCTCACTAAAATTAATTCTCTAGTCTTGTGCTCTGTCACCTCCTCAGTTGGCATAATCTTTGATTTGATTCTAGCCAAAACTAGTTACTAGAATCAACTAGCTCACCAATTTAGGGAATGCCTTATAAGTGGTCCTTGCTCCCACCGCTTACTCAAAGCTGAAAGATTAGAAGTGACTCATTTCTTTCTTTATGCTCCTAATCTTATCAGTATTTTTGAGCTTCTTTTGCACTTTTTCATCGCTCCTACTATCGAAACTCCAGCTGCAGTTTGGATACTCTGAGATGGTAAGATTTTGTTACAATAATATAGATGCTGCATACATTTATCAGGCCGTAACTTTTGTTGGTGTCACTTAGGTTCAGTTCTCTCCTGGAATTTTTACCTTTTTCAGCAGAAAAGAGCATTGTCTTTTATAACCAAAACATATTTTTTCAGAGATAATTATAATTAATAGAAAGCAAAAATGGTAAAGAACAGTCTCAAGCTTGAAAAAATAAACAAAGAAGCTGAAGCACTGGTCACTACCAAAGCTAAAAAGAAACAAGCAAAACTAAAGATTATAAAAAGTAAGATTTAAATAGAAAAACTCTTGGAACAGCAACTCAAAAAAGAAAAGAAAAAAACTGTGAAGAAAAAGAAAAGTGGTATTTTAGGATCTTTATCAACTCTTGAAGAATCATTAAACCAAATTAAATACAATGAAGAAAAAGCTGTGAATACTAAACTTTCAAAGAGAGAGAAAACGATGTTGAAGTAAAAAGCATACAGGAACCGAGATACAGAGAGATTTGAAGCTGTGCTGGGGAATAGAAATTTTGTTGCGAATCCTTTAGAAGCTATACGTCAGCATTTAGAAGGTCAATACAATAAATTATAGCTAAGAAATAATCAAATTCTTTAATCCGACTAAATAATATTTTCAGAATATCTCCATAAACAATCTATTAGGAAATCCATTCATTATAAAACTTAAACTATATATAATCTTAAATAATCCAAATCTTAATAACTTATATAAAAATATTCCTTTACCTAAAACATAACCATAATTACTTCCTTTTAACTTATTCTGCTAAAAGACTAAGAGCTTCTGGGTTATTAATCCAAGCTTTTCTAAGCACCTCAATAGCTTCCTTAACCTTCTGTACAATTTCAATAGGATTTTTCAGNTAGCTTCCTTAACCTTCTGTACAATTTCAATAGGATTTTTCAGCAATCGTATTAAAGTTTCATTCTCAATTTCCAAAAGCATTCCAGTAATCTTCCCCGCAATCTTCTTATTTGAGTTTTCCAATACAATAGAATAAAGGTTTTCACCCAATATCCTCTTTTGAACTTCAGGTTTTGATTCATAAAATCCTTGTGTTTCAAATGGCAATTTAGCTGGTTCAGGGGGTTTTACTTGCATCAAAGGTATAGGCTCTCCACGGAATTTACCTCTTCCTGGATTACCTCTAGCCATCATTTGTGGGTATATCATTCCATACTGCAACATCTGTGAATGCATTTTTTTCATTTTCAAAATATTCAAATCTTTTATCAGTTCTTCTTTCGGCTTCCACAAACGCACAAATAAACTTTTTTCTTCAATTTTTTTATTTTTCAGCCCTGAAATCGCCAACGCCGCACTTTCAGCTGTAGTAAAACACACAAACCCAGCTCCTTTCGACAAAAACTCTTGTTTCGCCACATTATTTTGATAAACAATATTCTCAGTCTTCAATATTTTAACACTAGTAACCATCCCATATTCCTGGCATATATCTTTTAATTGACTTTCTGTCAGTGTTATAGGGAATCCTTTAATAAACAAGTTCATTTTCTTCCAATCCTCAACTTTTTTCCTATACTCCTGTTGAAGTTTAGCTCTTCTAATCGATCTGCTCATATGTGGGGCAATATACCAATGTACTCCAAGTTCAATTTTATTATTTAAAGTAGATATTGCCTTTTGTGCATCTTCAGAGTTTTTATAACAAACATAAGCAAAATGTCTATCATTTCCTTTAAAATCCTTTGTATGCATAACAGCATGTGATGTTATTTCCCCATATTCGATGAAAATTTTATTAATCTCTTCACTTGTCATGTTTTCCCCAAAACCTCTGATATACAAGTTATTTTTCCAATTAAGGTTTTCTCTTTGGCTTAATGGGACAAATTTTTGTACTGTTATTTTAGTTCCCATAAAGTCAATTTTACCTATTGCAATAACTTTTTGCGCATGGTCTTTTTTCTCAAATTGAATATATGCATAACGATTTGATTTAAGCTCTTTATCATATGAGACTTTTGATGATAATATAGGTCCGAATTTACTAAATAAGTCTTCAAGATCTTTTGCTGCTGCATTTTCTGGAAGGTCACTGATAAAAAGATTAGCTTCTGGGTCTCTTTCACGGCTGTATTTAGCAACTCTTAGATAACTACCTTTGAGTAAAGTTCCGTTTAGACCTAGACGACCTTGTGCTGCTTGAGTAGTTTGGGCAAATGTTACGAATGCAAAACCAAGAGATTCTTTTGTTTGGAAATGCCTGAGGATTCTTATGTAAATAACCTCACCAAATCGTGAGGCTAAAGAGTAGAGGTCAGCTTCTACAACTGATGGAGATAAATCTCCTATAAAGATTTGGGCATCTGGATTTGAGGGCCTTCCTTGGAAATTCATCTCTGTTTTTAAGATTATAGCCATTAAATAAAAGACTTATGCTGAGTTGAGCTTGCATGAGAAGTTGTTTGGGAGGATGATGGAGAGATAAGGTGTTTTTGGAAGGAGATGGGAGGAGATGGGAGGAGTTGGAAAAGAAGGAATGATTTGGAGATTTTTGAGTGGTTTTTGGATAGTTTAATGTGGTTTGATATGGTTAAAGGAGAGTGTTAAGAGATTTATTGAGATTATGTTGTTTAGGTTAAAAGGGTAATTTTATATGAAGGGAATTGTGTTGTTATTTGATTTTTGATATGCTATTTTTTTCCTTGTGCTATGATTGATAATTATTGTTTTTATTT
>MPUH01000474.1:0-51820 GCA_001970955.1 Stentor coeruleus
TATCACCCACTTTAAACTTTCTCCCCTAAGATTATTAAAAAAATATTAAATTAACTTAAATGAAATACATTATAAAAGTATATAAGCAAACAATAATTCCCATATATTATCATATCATCTAAAGTAAATAAAAACTAATTCTATAAAATCATCATATACTAAGCCCAATTTAATATTATAAAAAGATTTGCTATTTTTCTAATAAATTCCTATCTACGTTTATGATATTCTCCTGAAATTTTAAGGTTGATTACAGCAATAACCATCATGCCAAATGTAACAAGTAACAAGGCTCCTGCATTTTCCCAGACTTCTCCTTCAAAATTCAATAAATGTATAGGGTTATCAACTTCATCATTAAAATCGAAATCTGTAAATTGATTAATAATCAAAGCTCTATAAGTAAAGTTATAATTCGATATATAACGAACCCAATAAAAAGCTGAAGAAAATGAGTTGGTATTACTAAAAAAGCCCCCAAATGCTAATAAAGAGACCATCATAGCTGGGCCAATAACAACTGCAAGCTGAATACTTGATGTTAAAGATCCAACTAAATAACCTAAAGAATTTCCTGATATCTGAGACAAAAGGGAAATTCCAAAAAATACAAAAAATTTCGAAGCATTGTATGTATTATATGGTATGGCAAAATACATAATCAAACTATAAATTATTGTGAAAATGATTTGGAATGGAATTTCACATATAACTTTAGTTAAAAAATAAGGAAATATACCATAAAGATCTTCTTTGTATTCAGTTAGAAAAACAGGTCTTTCTAGAGGAAATGTTAAAGCTTCAGCTTGAGATGGGAAGGCAATATAATTGATTGAATTGAAAAATAAAGCCCCTGTAATACTTTGAATAGACTTCCTATCATGTCCTGAATTATTAAAAATCAAAGCTACTAAAGATGCCATGATGATAGCTTGGACAATTTTTATAGCACTAAGCATAGGTTGTCGTCTAACATTGAGTATTGATCTTTGGACTAAAACTTTAAGTTCAGTGATGATTGAGGCTGAATGAAGTCCTTTTTTTATATCAATTTCTGTTAAGCCTTCAATTTGAGGAATCATATATTGTTCTAAGGTTTCTTTGTATTGACGTGAACAGATATCAAGAATTTCTCTTTCTGTTTTAGTCATATTATATCGATTTTCTATATGAAAAATCCTCATAAAATACTCAGGTGGGTTGATTTCATAAGGGCATTGATACCCTATATCAGAAAAGTATTTCACTGCATCTGAGGTCGGACCTTGATATAAAAAACTACCTTCACTCATTAGTATGAACCTATCAAACATATTAAACATCTTTGAATTCGGTTGATGTATTGTAAAGATTATTGTCCTGCCTAATTGAGCTTGAGCTTTGAGAACTTCTATTAAATGCTGGGAAGTAAAACTATCAAGTCCTGATGTAGGCTCATCTAAAATTAAAACATTCGGATATGAAATTAACTCATTTCCGATACTGACTCTTTTTTTCTCTCCACCTGATAGACCTTTTCTCATTGTATTTCCAATCATATTATCAGCAACAGCAGAAAGTCTTAGATGATCTATTATTTCATTAACACGATCGTTTACTTGAGATTTTAAAAGATAAGGAACTTTTAGTCTGCAAGCAAATGTTAAGCTTTCTCTAACTGTTTGAGTTCCAAAAAGAAAATTTTCTTGAAGGACGTATTTTATATAGTGGTTGCTATGAAAAGTATGGATTTCGTTTTGGTTAAGGGTAACTTTTCCCGAAACTTTCACATGAGACTGGGAAAACAAACGGTTAGATAAAATACTTAATAGCGATGTTTTACCAGAACCAGATGTCCCCATTATAGCAAGAATTTCACCAGAATTTGCATATCCAGAGACTCCTTTGAGGATAACAGTTTCTTTATCTTTCTGATTTACTGAATATTTTATATCCTTCCACTCTAGAAGGTAACTATCTTTCACAAAAAGCTGATCCTCTGAATTTTGGACATTATGGACAGACATGTTTTATAAAATGTATGATTGAAATTACTTCAAGATGTTTATGTGAAATAATTATGGATTTTAAACTAAATTAGGTTTTATTTTACTAAGATTATCTTAATTTTTAAATACTATATACTATTTTTTTAGTAAACTATCCCATAATGTATAACTTGATGAGATTTTTATTTTAAAAGCATTTATTGTATAAATCGATTATTTTTTGATTGATAGTTAAAGTATATCACCCTTGAAAAGTAGTTTTATAAAATTAAACTTTTAATCTCTTCATATTCGATAGCAAATATTCATATAAAGCAACTGATTTAACTGAGTAATTCATAATTTTATCTTTAGCATTTAAATTGAATATATCATCTTTTAAAACAAATAATAAAACCTTAATAAAGAAATATTATTTCTCAAGAGTATTAAAACTAATTTTTCTGCATATAAAATAATTTTATTTAACTCAAAAGCCAATCTAGCTCAGATGGTAGAACACAAAGTATTTGCCCTTATGGTCATAAGTTCGAGCCCAACGATAGGTGCTTATTATTCTTATTTTTATAATTTTTTATCATATATTATCATTTTCTAAACTAATATATTTAATATTAACTACTAATAATCTATTTTCATATAAATTTCATTAACCTTTAATCAATCCTGATCATCATACTATTTTTCTAAGAAATTCAAATTGTCTAATTATTTATACTTTAAAATAAATATCAAATGTTAATAGTTTAATCAGCATTTTTTTAGAAAAATATTATTTCTCAGGCAAATGTTTATTAGTTTTATAGTTTTACTATTTATATGAAATTATTACATTAAAATTAGAAGCCCGTCTAGCTCAGATGGTAGAGCGCAAGGCTTTTAACCTTGTGGTCGTGGGTTCGAGCCCCACGGTGGGCGCTTTTTATGATTTTTATTCTACTCTTTTTATTATTTTTATTATTTATTATCGCATTTAGAATACTGAAAAAGTTGTGTTTTAGTAGCTGTTGTTGGCAAATTATTTTGGTTTTGTATTAAAAATTAGTTATTTAAAATATATTTACTTAAATTTGGATAGGATAAATAATTTTGATAGCCTAAAACCAAAAGATTTATAAATCAAACTTTGTTATAATTATAAATAATTTTTACTGAACAAAGATAAGTTTATCATTATGAAAATCAATTTAGGTTAAGTTTTGCCTTTAAAAATAAAATTAAAAAAAATAACTGTTGTTTTTATCAAAAATATCCTCAACAGTAATCTTATCTTTAGTTTTAAAAAATCCTGTTATTTATAATAGTTTCCTATCTAAATAAACTTAAAATAAAGTTCAAATTTAAAATTCTGATTTTTATACTTTTTATTCTCTATAATACAAACTATTAATACCTGAATCCTACTGTTTATTTTAAATACCCAATAAAAAATCTAAAAATCCACAAAATAAAAAATCAGTATATCTTATCTATTCCACAATAAACATATATCCTAAGTTCTTTAATCATCTAAAAATCCTATTTAAGCCATAAAATTCTTATAAAATTATTCTAGTCCTTCACTAAGTCTTGAGCTAAGCCAATCAAGTTTTTCAATAAGTGGTTGTCTTTTTTGTTCGAATTTCCTTTTTTCTTCAAGTAGTTTATTTTGTTTAATTTTAATTTTCGTTTCTTTCTCTTCAAGTTTTTTCATATGATCTCTCCATTCTTGTTTTTCTCTTTCCAACTGATCCTGCTGTTTAAAAAGTTCCATTTTCTTTTTCCTATACTCAAAAATCTCTTTTTGTAAAACAGGAATCATTTCTTCACCTTGAGGAACCCTCTTCCAAAGTTCCTGAAGTTTTTTTTCATCTTTTTCAAGTTCTTCTTCTCTTTCTAACAAAAGCTGTTCTTTAACTCTTAACTGTCTACTCATTGGGGTTTCCAATTTTGGGGATTCAGGAATTCCTGGGCTTCTTCTTGAAGGAGGATTTTTAAAATCTGACATGTTTAGTTTTGGTGTTGTAATTTCAAGTTTTTTCAATGGACTTACTCTGATTGCTGATGGTAAAGGATGATGAGGAAGTTTTTTTATTCCTTTTAATGATGTATCTGAACTACTTGACATAAAAGAATTTTTCATTTTTGGGGATTCTGGGATACTTTCGTTTTGTTTGTCAAATTTGTTGATTTGGTTTCTTAATGCGCTTGAGGTTCTTTCAGTTTTCTGCATTGCTAGAAGGGATTTTAGATTCATTATGTTGTTTTTGACACGGTTTGCATTCATTTGATAGGATTCGATACTTTGTTGGTGACGACTTGTCCTGTAGTCATGCTCTAGGTCTTTGAGTTGTTTTTCAAGCTGGGCTATTTCGTCTTCGATTTTCTCTGGGGAACGAACTGATTCTTTTTGGATTTCATTCACTTTTGAATTTTGTGGGAGATCTATTTTGCAGTCTTCAATAAACTGCAATGTCGAGTTAATACATTCAACTTTTTCATTAAACATGACTTTTTCATTATACTTCAACACATCAAAATCTTCTAAATCCTCCTCAAGTTTCGCTTTCTGTTTAACTGACTCCAAAGTTTTCTCAGTAATATTCTTCGAAATCCTCGCTAAATCCTGCTCCCTACTAGTAAGTTGTTTTAATTGATCTTGATAATAAGATTTTTTAATATTCGCCATCATGATCTGCCAGTCCAATTCCTTAAGTTTCGCATCTTCCTCCACTTTATACTTATTAAACAGTTTTCCTTCCATATCAGCAACAAACCTAATTTTTTTATCCTCTTTCCCTTCTTTTTTCCTAATAAACGTCAAATCAAATGTCATTTCCTCATATCTCTGTCTAGTACTTTCCTCAATTTCCTTAAAAAACTCCCAAAAAAACTCCTTCTTCTTATCCTCCTTTTCTACTTTATTCTCCAAACTCTGATTAAACTTCTTAAATTCTTGAAAAATCTGATCTTTATTAATAAACGGCGAGTCTCTTTGTCTAACTTTCAATTCAAGGTTCAATTTACCAAAGGACACAAACCCTGAGCATAGAAAATCGCTTTCCACTTTTTTTATAAATTTTTCCAAATCATCTTTGAACTGATACAATTCACTAAGCCTGCATTCAATTGAATATATTAAAGGTTTATTTGAATCAACCATAACTAAACTTGTTGATTTTTCAGTAAGAGATCTGTTCTTTTTTGGGTTTCTTATTGATGGTAATGATGAATAAATGTCTTCAATTTTCATAGAAAGTCTTTCAATGTGTAACTGGGCTGATTCAAGGTCTGAGAAAGGATCAGGTTGTGAATATTGAGAATTTGGCATATCGAATGGGTTAGAATATCGACCAGAATATGAATCAAGAAAGCCACTTACTCGATTAGGTAGGTCAAATGATATGGAATCATCTTGGGGTGGTCTTGGGAACTTAGACATTTTTATATGCTTAGAAGTTTTTTTGATAAGAATGGTATTAGAAGGTTTGCAGAAAAGTGGAAAATTGATGAGGGGGTTTTGATTGAGGAGATGATTTTGATGCAAAATAGATTTTTGGGTTTTGAGATGTTAGTAAGTTGAGAATTTGAATTTGGGTGAGATGGAATTTGTGGTGAGGAGGTTTCGGTTAGGGATGATTAAGGTTTTTGGGGTTTTTATGCCTTTTTTTAGGGATTTGATATAAAGTTTTAGATTTTTATGCTTAGTAGGGCTAGTTATTATGGTGTAGCAATGGTAAAAATAAATATATTGTCTGGTGAAGGAATAATTAATCATGATAGTATGCATTAAAAAGTAGTAATATATAAAGTAATATGAAATCAAAAATTAATATTTGCTATAATATATGCTAATAAGGTATAAGTATATATTTATTTATTAAAGTTCAGATATTAGTGATTTTATAAACGTTATTTTCGAAAATAATACTTAGAAAATTAACTATTGAAATATTGCAAAATTTTGTAATTAATAAATATAGTTTATGTTTTGATTTTTAATATATATAATAATAAATCTTGGTATTTTTCCCATTNATTTTGTAATTAATAAATATAGTTTATGTTTTGATTTTTAATATATATAATAATAAATCTTGGTATTTTTCCCATTTAAGTATTTTGTTATGTTTAAGGATATAGCAAACTTCTTTTTGATGTATATGTGAGTTATTAACTATAAAAAATTATGTTATTATGTAAATAAGATCCATTTCAGTTTATTAGCTAAATAAAGTCTTACTATTTTTTTTTATATTTTTCCAAACTAGTCATTCAACAAGTGCAACCAACAAACCCAAATCACTTTCTCATCTTATCATAAAACCCAGAAATTCCATATCCAAGCACATTTATTAAAATTTCTTATCCACCAACCTCCACTCAAAACATATTATACTTTATATCATCCATAAACCTCAAAACTTCTACATATCCTGCCAAACTTCTTTCCAAAATCTCAACACCTAACACCGATTACAATTTCCTCTCTTCACCTATTCATAAACAACACCTTAACACCCACAATTTTTTTAACCCACTAAAAACACTATAAAAAAACCTAAAAAAACTCGCAAAATCGCTCTTTACACAACATTATTAATTAAAAATTCTAGGCTTACTAGGTGAAAAAGAATTCTTCGGTGTGTTAAAATTCATACTTTCTGGGTGAACAAAAGCAGGATTTGGTAGCCAATTATGATAGCATTCTTCATCCATCTCTCTGATCATAATACAAACAATCTCAGCTTGTTCTTCTCTATACCCAGAAAAATCACTTGTAATCTCTGAAGAATTCGAATGATGTAAGAAACTATTTTGGAATACCTTATCAGAAAACTCTATAGGTGAGCTTTTTCTATTGAATAATATACTTTGGCGGCTAGAAAAATTTATACAAGAGTTTATTCGTGGGGTCTCTGGTTCTGTTATGATTTTATTTATCATAGATTTTTGTCTTGGTTTAGGGAGTTCTGATTTCTTAAAGGTATGAAAGCAAGTATCAGTTTTTAAAGCTGATATTGTTGACCGGGATGAACATGTGCTTAAACGATTGTCTAGATATTCTGAATCATCTGTATCACATGTGTTACCATTATCGCTAAGTTGACGTACAGCGTACATTTATCGATATTATTATATATTTTGCATTGTATTAAGAATTTGAATTGCAATTGAAAGGAATATTGGAATTTTAAAGAAAGTCGATGGGTTTGGGTTTTTGAGATGCAGATGGGGTTTTGGATTGGAAGAACTTGTGATTTGAAATGGATTTGGCTTGGTTTTGATATGAAGTTTGCGGTTTTTGTAAGAAAAATTGTAAAGGGAGGCTTATGGGTTTTTTTTTGAGATTATGCAGAGTGGAGGGGTTTTTTAAGATTGTGTGGATGTATAGGATTTTATGGTGTTGAATTAATGTGTAGGAGTCTGTTAATTTTAGAGAATATATTTTTATGTAATTATTAGATATTATTGATGCTTATGATAATTAGTTTTAGCTTTAGTAAGATGATTTTAGTAGTTGGTGTTTCGAAATATTGTATAGAGTTTGTGATAAAATTTAATATACATCACATCATTATATAAAATTCATCACTAATTTGTATATGAGCTTTTTAACAATTCTATTATAATAATCCAATATTTTATTATATATTATTACCAAACATAACAACTACCATATCATAAATAAAACACATACAATTCTCATACAAAAAAATTGATTTTTTTAGACTATACAATTAGTTCTTATTTACAAAAGAATATTATAAACCGATACAAGTGTTTTTTTTTTCCACAAAAATTTCTTTAGTAATCTAAAATCTAATCCTCAATCTATTAACTTATCACAAATATACTCATCTAGCAAACACATAGAAAAGGTAATTAATAATCCATATTTATTATAATCACATCGATATCTGACATAGGATAGACAATAATGTGTGTACTTAAACTAATAATTCTGACTTTTTGGCAAATTTCCCATTGACCCTGAGTTTATTTTTCGCAGCTTTGCTCCTTCCTTTATATTCCCTCGTTATCGCTACCTGTTTTCTATGCTTTTTAAGTTTAAGCTTGTATTTGTTAATCTTCATCCTCCTCATCAATGCTGAATAAGCACCAATTTTCGGTTTATCCTCTATTTTCTCTTCAATAATCTTACTTTCCTGAGGATTTCCTAAGTTTTCCTCCAAATCCTCAATGAATTTTTCAAGCTGGGCATTCTTTCGCTTCTGGAATATAAGCTCTTTAGTCAAACTAAGCCTTTTTTCCCTCTCCTGCATTATGATCATAGTAACTTTCTGTACATCTAAAACCTCTTCAGGCCTTACGATCTCAGGCAATCCCATTACTTGTATCATATTATGCGTCACTAATTTAAATGGTTTAAATTTGCCTCTAAAACCCAAAAAAAAATGAGGATTTTCCTAAATCTTAACCCAAACCGTATAAGCTTATGTTTAGGGTATTAAAATAGTATCAAAGATGCTTGAGATAACAGTTAGTGTTTTTATCATTTCATCATTTTTTGATGAAGTATTCAATAAAGTATTCCAGGTTTCTGTATAGGATGAGAAGGTTGTGAGGGTTCCAAAAGAATTTTGAAGATTAGAAAATTGACGATCAGCCTTATTTAAGCGATTTGTTCCTCTTAACTTTTTTCGAGGTATTAAACCATATATTTGTAATACCCATTAAAGTAAGATGAAATAATTTTGCTTTTGATAGTATTTTAGGAAATTTTTTTAAGGGTTTTAAATCAGATGAGAAAGGATGAGAGATGCTTGATGATTTTATTGTAGGTTTTTAGGTTTTTTGGGTAGATTTTTTAGAGGAAGATTTTGGTATTTTAAGTGTTTAAGGAATTTGTTAGAAATAAATGTAGTGAATGGTAAAATATGATATAGGATTGGGAACTTTATGTTTTTTATATGCTTGAATGAATGGCTTTATGTTTAAAGCAAAAGGGTGAAATATGCTTGTGGGTTAGACAAAATTTATTAAAGCGATATAGATGTTTGTGTGAAAATAAATGGTAAAAGAGCTTGTTTTTAATAGAAATATAATATTACTTGATTAAAAGAATCAGGTTTGTAAGCTTGAGGTTTATAAATTTTTCAACAGATGTTTATGGCAAAAAAACTAGCTGGCATTTCCTAGTTTCTTATCTATAAAATATTATTTTTAAGTATAATTAAAAGGAATTTCCTAGAATATCAGATTTTTATCCAGTTAGGCTAATATAAAAATACATAGTATATCCTTAAACCAAAAGCAAAATATCATAGACTAGCTAAATTTCATAACATAAACCTTTAAGCATTTTCTCAGGATAAATTACATCAACATCGATAAGGATAAAGTTTTTCTAGTCAAATTTCTTATATTAAACAGCTTATTCCTATTGAAAAAACTCTTCAATTATATATATTTTTTATAGCAATTTCAGTAATAAAAACCTTCAATTTTTTAGCTTAATCAAGATACCATTTCAATTTCAAAACACAAAGTTCTAAAGCCAAATCTAATAAACAAAAAGACTTTTCCTATAGAACAAAACCTATCATAAAAGAAATTTTTAGAATAAAAGTTATTGAATAACTATAGTTTAATCAACATCATTTAAAAGCAACAAGACGAGATTAGATATCCATACCAAAGATTTGAAAATAATCATATACATTAATCTTTAAAAAATAGGTAATATAGGTCAATACAATTGCTTTGAGCACAAAAGTAAACCATTTACGCTGGTGAATAAATATAATAATATGGAATTGTTGACTCTCTTGCTGCTCTCATCAGTGTCGGGTATAGTACATGATATACACCCTTATCCAGAACTTGAAGGGAGATTTGATTCAGCTGCAATGCCAACCACATCTATTCTAAAGGATGTGATAGTAGGAAGTAGTGGTGAGGTAAGAATAACATAGGCTTATTACACTGTACAAGTTCAACTTGGTAATCCTGCGAAGACATTTACTCTTTTACTTGACACTGCTTCTAAAATGTCATGGGTACAAGGACCAAAATGCACAACCAAAGTGCATAACAAAACTACAAGTTGTTTCAAAGTGAAAAATTACTACGACCCATTAATGTCTATAAACTCAACTTTAGTTTACAATACAACAGTTTATAGCGTAAATATTACTTAGGATGAATATGGAAATACTGCATCAGGACCTTTATATCAAGATGTGTTCGAAATTGGGGGATTCATAGTCTTAGGGTATTTCGCTGCGGCAAATAATATATCAAGCAGTTTACCAATAAGTGGTGTTGATGGAATTCTAGGTCTAGCTTATCAACCTATAGGTAAAGGTCCTCAATCCATCTTGAATATATTGAAAATCAATAATTGTATTTCGTCAGCAGCTTTTGGATTGTTCCTTGCTGACACACACTTTATGTTTGGTATTGACTCAATATTAACTTTAGGAGGTGCGAATTTTACTTATACTAATACAACATCAAGTATTTTGCCTGTAACAGTTTCTGCAGGGTCAAGTGCTAATAATTTCTGGCAATTCCAAGCTCATAATATTGATTTCGGAAATACTAATTTGGCTAATTATACCATGGCTACTATTGATACAACTGATTATGCTATTGTCGTCCCATCGACTGTTTATCCAGCTATATGGCAAGTGCTGAAAAGTTATGGTTTTGAAATGAAAGGCTTGATGCCCTCTATCAAATGTTCATCAGCAAACATCGTCTCCCTTCCATCATTTTATATAGCAGTCAACTGGTCTTCATATATCGTAATCCCTTCATACCGTTGGCTACGCTTTGATAAACTTGAACATACCAAAGAAACAACATGCTATGCTTATATTCTTAATTCTACTGACAACAATTTCTACCTAGGCGATAGTCTTCTTAAACAATATTACACCGAATTTAATGTTGATTCTCAAACCTTAACTTTCTTAAACCCATATACTCCACCACCTGTCAATATTACTATAAAAAAATCCAGTTCAAGTGATGATGATGATTTAGCAGGTTGGGCCATAGCTCTTATAGTAATATTTAGTGTTGTTGGAGTATTAGCAATTGGCGCTATTGTTTGGTTTATTATTAAAAGACGTAAACGTTCAGGTGATGAAAGCCAAGTCGGTAAGTCTTTACAAGAAGTCTCATTGCACGCTTAAGTAGCTTAGATAATTCAATTTAGAGTTAAAAGTTAGAGAAAATATAAATTTTTATATGAGGAGAAAAGGTTAATTATTGAGGAGCTTTCTTCGTACTTCAAGATACTGGTCTTTAAGGGATTTGAGGAAATCTACTGAGCAAAATGGTGTATTTTTCACTGTTAAAGGCTTGGTAGTTGCTAAACGGGTTTCAAATTCGCTTACTTCATTGTCTAATGCTAGGAATTCAACCTGCTTTTTCATTTTATTTTTATGTTTCACTTCTGTAGAAGGGCCATTAATATAATTAACAAGGTCTTCTAAAGGTAAACTATGTACAGGTTCTTCTGAGACTTCATCAAGGTCGCTTGATATTTCGAGAAGCAGATCTTTTTGTTGACATTTTCCTGTTTTTATTAGAAGCTCAATGTCCTCATACATTTTTATCACGGAGACCACGGCAAAATGTGTTGAATCTTGGGTCTTGGCATAGTTTAGAAGTTTTCTATTGGTTATTAGAACAGTGCTATAGTATTTAGTTAATGATATTTTATTGAATTCCTCATATGTGTATAGGTCAACTAGGATTCTAGACAGTTCTCCGATAGAATTTTGCATTGTGTGATATACCTCATGGAAATAGACTAATTGCAGTAGTCGACTTTTATCTTCAGCTTCTCTTAAAAACTCCTTAAGCGCAGATAGAAAATCTTCTAATACTTCATCGACAATGCTTTTAAGTATTCCATTTTGGAAAAACCCGTGGCAAAACTTTTGTCCATGTGCAGTCTGGGATTTCATCACAGGATCATTTTTAATAGCTTCGGGAAGAAACTGTCTCATAGTGCAAGTACAATCTAAATGCAATAAGCTTCTGACTTTTAATTTTAATGATGATCGATAGCTAGGATTTATAACAAGGTTGTATAATTGTGTTTCTGATGTAGGGTTTTTTAATTCCCTGCGTTTTTGTTTACGAGTTTTCAAATCCCTAAGATATTCTCTATAGATATCAGTCAGACAATCATGGACTTCTGCGATTAGATAAGAATTATCCTCAGGGATATTAGAAAAGGTCAGTTCTGAGGATTCATGAAGTTCAGTACTACTTGATGAGGTTTCTAAACTTTGTCTTTTTTGTTGTGAAGTTCTTGTTTTACGCTTACCCATATTTATTAATGATATAGAAGATTATATTATTCTTGTGCCATAACTAAATAGGTTTAGGAAAATATGCATAATATTATACATGAAAGATAAGTTTTTTTTTGTGAAAAGGTAGATTTTTTGTGTTGAGGTTATGATTGGGTTTAATTTTGATTTAGGGGTTGGGATTATTAATTAGTTAGGAAAAGAATTTCGATTCAAAGGAAGAAGATTCTCTGGGATGAAGGTTTTTAGGATTTTTTGGTATTTTTTTGGGGTGAATTGAGGCTTTTTAAGTGTATGGCAAAAAGAGAGAAAATGTTTTTAGGCTAAAATATTTGCAGAGTGTGGTTGATGAATTAAAGATATGAAGTTGTAGTGGGTTTATATTTTGCTAGTTATTATCTTGAATAATATGGTACTTTTTTTTGAGTAATCAGTTGTAAATTTTAGAATGAAAAGAGAAACTTATTAATTAAATACATACATCACGCATGATTTTGAATTATAACTGATATAACAACAAATTAGCATAATATTAAAATATAAAACTCACAATTAAAATCCTTTTATAATCCAAATACCATATTTGTATCTTATAATTTTCCCCCATCTGAATTTCCTAATCATCCTTCCAATTAAAACTCAAAAACACCCTCTTAATCAAAAAATATCTATTATCAACCTTTAACCTTAGTTATACTTTTGTTTAATTTTCTTCGCTGCAATCTTTAACGAGAAATCCGTTTGTTTACATATCCTCACAACATCCCCAGACCCAGTTTTAATAATCCCAATCCACGTATTAAAAATCTCACAAAGTTCTACAACATCATTTTCTAGTAATTTCGGTTCTTCATTTTTCCCTTTTTCTATTTCAATTTTCTTAATTAAAGACTTTAAAAATATACTCGGAGTTTTATGTGATGCGAATATTTTTACTAAAATATGGCAAAGTTGAGTAAGTCTTATAACTCTTAACTGTTTAGCCACAGAAATTTTAGCAACAGTTGGACTTTCAGTAAGGTTTTTATCAGGAAGTTCGGCAATAAAAACATCAGGAACATCATGAAGGGCAAAACTTGAATGCCAAGTCATAGCAATTTCAGGATCAAAATGGATTTTAGGGATAATTGATGCAAGATGACTATTATGATATCGTTTTGTAAGAGAAATAAGTTGTTTAAATAACTCATTATTTCGATTGTGGATACTTGATAAAGTAAATGATGTACTTTCAGGGATGGATATTTTGAGTTTTTCTTCACCATCTTCAACTTCCCAAGATAAGGTGTAGAAATGAGGACATAAAAAAAGGATTCTTTGCAGTTGTTCAAGGTCAAAAGTTATACTGTAAGTGTTTTCTATAGCTTGCTTTATATTAAGATATGCTGTTGGAAGCTTTCGAATACTTGCGTTATTTATTGTTGTGTCAAGATATTCTTGAAGTTTAAGAAGCCTTTTATATTTGTAAGGAAGGGGGAGTTTACGCATTGGGTCAAGAAGGTCTTGATACTTTTCACGTGCTGATACAGAACTTAGCACATCTTCTGATGATTTTGCCGCCCGATTTTGGTATGTTAGATTTAAGCTGTTTAGTATTGTCAAAGTTTCAAATGATAAGTTATTTACTTTGCTGGGAGGAATATTGAATTTTCCCTGCTTTGATTGTATCTCATCAATTTTAGGGGTTTTCAAGGAAAAATCTAAATCTTTTGGCTTTCGTTTGAGGGTGCTTAATTCAAGGTCTTGTTTTACCTGAGGAAAATGCTCTGGAAGATAGGTTTGCTTCATTGCGGGAATTTATTATATTTTTATTTCCACGCGCTTAATTTGGCCTAGTCCCCCTTAATTTTTATTATTTGATCTTTTACCATTCTAAGGATTTGGGCTTTTTATAAGGTTTTAGTAGTAAATGATTTTATTAGGATTGTAAGATTGGGCTTTTTAAGAGATTACTTTTAGGTTTATAATATCAACTTTAAAACCTTTACTTATTCACTATAGTCTATCTTTGATTAATGATAAAAACGATCAATTAACTATATTTTGATTCTATGTTTAAGCTTTTATTTGAGTAAAAATATGTTTTAAGCCAAAGTTTATCATTATAAATCTAAATTTTTCAACATTCTGATATTATTAATGTTTTAATGAAAATATTCAAAGTATGTAAAGCTTTTATTTAGGAAAGCAATAGAGTACATAAAAATTATATGTTAAAATTCCCAAATTATTTAAAATATTTTTTCAAACACTTAATGCGATCAGCGTTATATAATTATTATTTTTATCTTATGGTTCCTAACTATCAAGAGAAAAAGTTGAATAA
This sequence comes from Stentor coeruleus, assembly GCA_001970955.1. NCBI lineage: Eukaryota > Ciliophora > Heterotrichea > Heterotrichida > Stentoridae > Stentor > Stentor coeruleus. The sequence continues at coordinate 14,592 of MPUH01000474.1, forward strand.
ACTTACCTTATTTATATTTTGTGATATTTTCCCCTTATTTTTCTTTTAATATAAATTGCTGTACAAACCTCTCCGCGCCTCAAAGCCATGAAATTATCAAATCATAAAATCAATTTCTTAAAATTGCAACTAAACTATACATGTACAAACCTCCCCACGCCTCAAAGCCATGAAATTATCAAATCATAAAATCAATTTCTTAAAATTGCAACTAAACTATACATATATTCATTAGAAAATATGAAGCTTTCAAAATCTGATCCGCAAATAATTCACAAACAAACTCGGGCGAAATCAATAACAAAACTTCGAATCATAGTCGAATCAGAGCCTGACTCTTCATCACCTCTACCAGTTTCTACTAAAAATCACTCAAAAACTCCACTATCTAAACGAAAATTTCCTCCTATAAACAGAACACCCATAAAAACCCCTTCAATAGCATCTCAATCCTTAACCCCAACAAACTCAACAGTATCATTTCCAAGGAAATATTCATATACAAAAGCAAATATTCATGGGCCTTCATTAAGTATTGCTAATCATCACACATCACAAATATCAAAATACACAAACAAATCTCTAGTAGCAAATCCTCTAAAAAAACTTATATCCCAACAAGCAGCAAAACCTAAAGAAGTCACTTATGATGAGTATCTTCAGCAATCACTAACTTCTTTAAATTTCATAAAAACCTTTCCACCTGTAGACCTCAAACAATTAAAAGAAAAAAGGATAATCGTCCCTAAGAAAAAAGGCTTTGAAACGAAAAAAACACTTATTTTTGACTTAGATGAAACATTAGTTCATTGTTGTACTGGAGATGAACCTGCTGATATCACTTTAAAAATCACATTACCAAGTGGACATATAGTTGATGCTGGGCTTAATGTTAGACCTTATGCTGTTGATTGTTTAAAAACTTTAAGTAGAGATTTTGAGATTTTTATTTTTACAGCAAGTCATAGTTGTTATGCTGATTCAGTATGTGAGTATTTAGATCCTTTAAGACAGATGATTTCATATAGGTTTTATAGACAACATTGTTTAACTTTGAATGGAGTATTTATAAAGGATTTAAGAATTTTTCAGAATAGGAAATTGAAAGATTTGATTATAGTTGAAAATACTCTACATTGTGTTGCGTATCAATTAGATAATTGTATTCCTATTGTTTCGTGGTTTAGTAATAAGGAGGATGAAGAGCTACTGAAGTTAGTGAGTTATTTGAAAAACCTTGTGGAAATTGAGGATGTTAGGGTTATAAACAAACAACATTTTAATCTTTCTGGGTTTTAGTTCTATTTAAACAAATATTATGCTAATGGGAACACTTGATGTGAAGATAATTTTAATATATTCATTTAATATTTCATACAAAAACTAGCATCCTAATATTATTAAACCCATAATTTTTTTTTATGATCATATGATTTTATCTTATATAAAACATTTTATAATATGTCTTATCAAAATACAAAAAATGCCATTAGCCAGATTACTAACTCAAACCAAAGTAAAACTTTAGAAACTAAGCTCATTGTAACTTTAACAAAACTTATCATAGAAAACGACACAAAAATAATCACAATAACTGATGGAGACAATAAAATCGATGCTTTTTATGTTGGCGCCATATCAGAGAACATACTCATCAAAAGTGCAGAGAAAAAAACAAAAGTTAGAATCGAAGAGTTCTTTCTAAGTAGCCAAGAAAAAATCATAAACACATACATAACCGAAATGATTTTATTAAATGACCCAGAAGCCCAAGAAGAAGAAAAAATAATCATCAATGAATTCAATAAATTAAACATAAAAGACAAAAATTGTATCAAAATACGAGACTTGAAACCTGGGATTTATGGTTGGAAAATACAAGGAAAATGTGTATTTAAATCTCAAACTAAGCAGTCAAAACAAAATATTAGAGAAAATTATTTTTCAATGAGAATTTCTGATGGCTTCGATGAAAATGATAGTATTTTTATAACTTTTTTCGGTCAAGCATATGAGAAAAATTTCAACTGCATCGAAAAAGGGAAATCTTATGAAATTTCTAAAGGGATGATAAGGGAAAACAAGTACTCAAAAGAAGCTCATCAATATACGATTATGATAAAAGATCCAATATTGATAGAAGAAGTTGAGAATTTTGAAGGGAAAATAGATGATATTCCTAAGAATATACCTGAAGAGAAAAAAATAAGCTACTCAAAACCTTTTTTCCAACAAAATAAATATAGTATTTCAAATAGTGACATAATAAAACCATTAAACAACGAAATCCACATAAAGGAAGATGAAAAACCTTCACAAAACTTACCCCCAACTAAAGAACCTAATCAAAAACCCCCAAATTCCTTCCTCAACCCCCATGATTTCCCATCAATAATGGCAGTACAATTACAATACATCCAAAATAACCCATCTCAATCCATAAGATTTAAATACTCATTTGACGGTACTCTAAAAAACATCATCTTTACTGAAAATCGGCAAATTTATTACTATTCATGTCTAAATTTTCAATGCAAAAAAAAAATCGAACTTCATTCTGATGGGAATTTTTTTTGCCCCAAATGCAAAACTTGGACTACTGAATCTGTTCCACGATATAATCTTTTTTTAGATTTATATGATGAAACTGGGAATTTTGTGGCAACAGCTTTTGATGAAGTGGCTACAGATCTTCTTAGAGTTAAAGCTGTAGATTTCGCAGCTATTTATAGGGCTAATAATAAAAAAGCTGAAGCTTGGTTAAAACATTTTTCTGGTAAGCTTATTATAGCGGTTATTGAGTGTATGGGTAACAATCAAGGGAAAGTTAGTTTTATATGCCGATCTTTACATTTAAAAACATAAGGATATAGAATAGGGTATATTATATAAAGAGATATGAGAAATGTTTATGAGTTTTTTTTTTGAAATATAGATTATATTGTATATATAAATCTGCATATCTTTTATATATTATATATGGAAGGATCTCATAAAAAGAGACTCAGTGTTTTTAGAGCTATAACTCGAGATTTTTCCCCTAACTTAGGCTTAGTTAATACAAGTCTTGAAGTTCAGGAAACTTTATCAGTTTCCCAGTTGTCATTATCAAATAATTCTTCGCAACATGGTGAAAGATCTGAGTTCAGTGATTGCCTATCATTTTCAAACGAACGAGGGGGGAAACGAGTCCCATTTGTCGAGTCCAGTATCTGCTTATCAAACAGTAAAGTTAATATGCCAGTGCGAGCACTGGCCAACTTAGAACCCAAAAGTGCAATAGAAGCTTTTCATAGGAAAGCAGTTCCTAGCCTTGATACTAAAAGAAATGATTGGTCTAAAGATACCTCTTTAAATACAAGTGGAAGCTTATCAAACAGAAGCCAATATCTAAATATAAGCACTGAAGAATCTAGTAAAGAAGAATATGAAGAAAGAGGAAAACCTAAAAAAAGACCACTTGAAGAAGGGGAAAGAGGATTTTATATTATAAAACTCGACTTTATAAAAAATGGTCAAGATAAAAGAACTACTATTATGATCAAAAATATTCCTAATAAATACACACAAAAAATGCTCATACAGGCTATCGATAGGAACTTCACAGGGACTTATGATTTTTTATATCTTCCTATAGATTTCAAGGTAAAAAATATATAGAATCGATGCAATGTAGGATATGCTTTTATTAATTTTGTGGATTATAGAGTTATTCCAGCTTTTTTTAATGAGTTTAATGCGAAAAGGTGGGAAAGATTTAATTCAGAAAAAATTTGCGCGTTAGCTTATGGGAGGATACAAGGGTTGAAAGATTTGGTTCAGCATTTTCAGAATTCTTCGGTGATAAATCAGGATGATAATAAGGTCAAGCCAATAATCCTTTCGAAATATTAGAATGGGTTTTGATTAAGTATTAAAGATTTTTTTGCTAGTCGGGATTGAATATGTGTTTTTTTAGATTTGGCTTTTTTTTTATTGGGATATCATTTATAAAATATTTGCTTTTTGGATTGTTTAATTTTGATTATGTGATATAGAATATGTTAAAAATACTTTCTTTAAAAAAAAAAATCTAGTATTATTTTAATGTTAATTAAATAATAATTGTGTTAAAGTTAGTGCCTTTTTAGGTAGTGTGATATTTTTCAGTCTGGTTAATAGAGATAGTTTTCCATTTTATTGCATAGATTTGCTAAACAGAATTTAATATCGCCTTTAATCAAGATCAATACCATTATCCATTTTCTAAATGGAGATTTGTCCATTCTAAGGACTTTTCAAAATCTTTCAATCTTTAGCAGCAGGATTTATGGATTCTAAGATTTAATCGCTTAAACTTAGATACCCCTCCAGCTACTTTTATCTACACAGTGCTCATATGTAAAAAAAAGTATATCCAAGCCCAAAAGCCTTTTATGTAGCCAGATATGAGGAGAAGACGCTTAAAAAAAGTCAGAAATGAACATGCAATATAGTATTCAAGATTAACCATAAATCTGCTCCAAAACTTCTGAAAAAATTAGAAAGCCAAGGAGTGAATATTTAATCTTAGAATAATATTCACATAAAAAGCCACACTCTACTCAAAAAGTATCCTAATCCTGAATCTTTCCATCAAAAACCTATAATTTATTTTCATAATTCCAATCAGAACCCAATCTCTAAACAAATTCAAAAAAATCCTACATCNATTTTCATAATTCCAATCAGAACCCAATCTCTAAACAAATTCAAAAAAATCCTACATCCAAAAGCTTTCACCCACCTTCAAACCTCAATTCCAACTTCATCAAAATCTTTCCCGACATCCATTTCTACACCTAATACCTAAACCAAAACCCAATTATAACCTTATATGCTAAAATACCTAATATAATAAATATGAAGTTGTTGACTTTAATACTTTTTATCCTAAGTATCGCAACAGCAAGTTACCCAGGTATCAGATCCTCTATAAACATAAGTGCTTTGAACGGACTAAAGTCCAAATACCTTCCTAAGCTCATAGCTAAAATCACAGCTAGTGATTTACCTCCAAAAGATTTCTCATTCAATTTCTTACTAATCCCAGCAAAACTTACCCTTTCAAACATAACAGTAACAGATTTCAACATAAACCAAAACGCAACATCTTTTAACACAAGCCAAAGCGAAAATACCATTTTATTAACATTTGCTAATGTTTCATGTACCGTGACAGCTGATTTCAAATATCATTATCCAATAACAACATCAGGTGAAGTGACAATTCAGTTTTCAGATGTAAGCATACAAGTCCCAATGAAAATGGATATCAAAAAAGGAGAATTTGTTGCGATTATCGAAAAAGCAAGAATTAATGAAGATTTAGTCACAGTGAAATTTATTGCTAATAGTGGCATGGCTAATTTCTTTGGAAATATTTTTGAAATATGGCCAATAAAGAATATTGCCCAACATATTTACAAGTCATCCTTAGAAAAAATTTCCCTTTATTATAATACCGACTTACAAAATCTTCTTGGTAGTATAAATTATACCAACAATTATCCAGGATATAGAATTTCTAACGATTTTCATATATTCGAATTGCAAACCAATAATCAAGACATCCAGCTTCTACAAAACGGAACTTTCTTCCCAACTTATGATGAGGGTCAACTAAACCCAGTCGTTCCTCCAAATATTCTTCCTAACTTTGTCAGCCCAAATGCTTTAAGAATCCAATTAACTGAGTATTTCTTTGATACTTTAGCTTGGTCTGTATTTGCAAGTGGGTCTTTGAATTTTTATATCAAAAGTGAAACAATTCCATCAAGTTTCCCTTATGTCTTTACAACATCAGGCCTTAGTAAAATCATTCCAAATTTCAGTACTATTTATGGACCAAATCTTCCTGTAGATCTTGATTGTTCAGTATATAAAATCCCTGATATGTCTATACAAAGTACTGTCGATATTTATGCAAGTATATATTGTGATGTTATGGTTAGAGTTGCACCAACTGCTTCAGTAGCTGCTTTTAGATTATTAGCTCAACTTCAAAGCAGTTTTTCAGGATCTTTACAAGTAGTTGATAGTTCACTTTATCTATTTGGTGAACTTGATCAAGAAAATTCTTTATTGACAAATTATGCGGTTGTTAATAGCAATATGGGTACTTTTAATATTAATGGATTGGTCAAAGCATTGAATTTCTATACTTATTACCTTGTACTTCAGGCTAATAAGAAATTAGGTGATGTTGGGATATTATTACCTATACCAGCTGGTATTACCTTTAAGCAAGCTAATTTATATACTTATGCTGGAGCTGTGGAGATAGGAGGAGAACCGATTTTAGTTTAATAGATAATCTTTATTTCGATAGGAATAGATTTTGGTTTAGGATTTTATTAGATTTTTTTATGTTGAGAAAAGAAATGTTTTATTGATTTTACTTTTTATGCCGAGTTTATATGCTGTGTGTTGTTTTAATAAATAAAATTTTGATGCTGTTGAAAAATATACTTTTTATATTTAAATTTATCATCAAATTATTTACAAAAACTTCATAAATTACTTTTTAATTTAACTTTCCAAACTCTGAAGCTTGAAGCAAATTATAATATTTTTGTTGTTGTTTTAAAATAAAATGCAAATGTTTCTCACAATTCTCAAACCCTACAATTGCATTAACAAGTTCTTTTAGTGAGGCATCATACTTATCTTCATACCCATGCAAATTGCATTCAAAAGCTAGTCTTTGTATTTCGCTATTTTTCGTTGCTTTAATCATCTCATCAATCCTCGTTACATAATTCTCATATTTAATAACTTCCACAATATTCAACCCATCTCTATTTTCCTCACTATACAAATCATAAGGTATCCATTTAATAGACACAGTCCTCAACCTTCTATCATAATTATACTCAGGTCTTTCAGCTTTGATATTTTTCATCGAATTTTTAATTCTTTGTTTAATATTGATTTTCTTATCAAAACTCTTATGAAATGTATTTGTTTTCTTAGCAGGGTTGACGATTTTTTCAACAATTTCTTCAGCTTCAATAGTTTTTTGTGATACAAAAAGTATACAATGAATAGCATCTTCATCAAGAAAATTAGGAAAATTCTCAATAGCTACAGTTTCTCCAAGTTTCCAAAGCATTATAACAACCCATTGTAATCCTTCATTTCTAGTATCTTTACCTTCTTTAAGTAGTTCAAAAAAATGCTTTGTCTGTGTAACTCTGATAAATTCAAGTTTTTTTTTAAGTTTCTTGCATTGACTGTCTAAATTATTTAGTTCTTTAGTCATAATTATGTTTTCTTTTTCAACTTCTTCTGAAACTTGGATTTTTTCCTGTTTTTTGTCTTCAAGTTTTGATTTTAGTGTTTTTTTGTCACAATTCCAAGTGCTAAGTTCGAATTGAGATTTAGAACCTTGTTTACTGTCAAAATCGATAAGCTGCTCTTTTGTTTTTTCGTAATCTTCTATTGCTTGGACTAGTTTTTTTCTAATACTACAGATTTCTTCACGAAGAGAGGACCTTTTTTCTTTTGTTTGATTTAGCTGTTGTAGTAATTCGTTGTAATTAGACATCAGATCTTCTTCGTATAGTCTAAAGTGCCGACAACGTTCTTTGAAGGTTTGGTCGTTTTCTTTTTTGATTCTTCGGAGTTTTGCCGTATCCATTAGTGATATAATCTTTGATGATTGGATATTAGGCATAAAATGTTTGTATTTTCTTTTGATTTTCAACTCCTCAACTAAATCCTGCCCTGTGATTCGTTTGTTTAAAGCTGTAGCAGCTTCATCTATTGTCTTCATAATCTCAAGTTTTTTATCTTTTTTTTCCCAGTCACTTAGCCTTTCGACAGATTCTTTATCTTCATCACTTGAATTGTAATTATAAGGATGGTTATTTTTATGAGATTGAGAATAAGATTGGAAAAGCTTCGATTGAGTTGAGGATTTTAATAAAGGGAGTAGAGGTTTTTTATGGCTTTTTGAGGAATGCATTTTATGATTGATGTAGATTAATAATATATAAAATAATATTATAAGTCTTTGTATTTCGCCATATGTATTTTTAGTTCAGCTAATTGCTTTGGGTTTTAAAGCTATTTTGGCTCATAAAATGAAGTTGAATATAGTTTTAAGACCATGCTGTTTTACAGAACAGTTTGTATATTGCTATTATAATATTTTTTCTTTATAACTAATCTATTATCCTATCCAATAATTTCAAATACTTGAATGTTTAATCCATAAATACAATCAAACCTTTAAACCAATCTACTCTAAAACCAAAAGTCTCCATAATCCAAAAATTTCTAAATCAAATTTTTATTCATCTAACATATTCCCTTATCTAAATTCTATATTAGTTAATATTAAATAAAATAATTCTATTCAGCAATAAACGTCCAGTTATTGACCCTCTCATCAACATTAGAAATTTCCCCATACAATTTCTCTGAAGGTATCCTCGTATTTGGTACATCATTAATCTTAGGAATTGGAGGTTTAAGTTCCTTTCTAAGTACCGCATCCCAATCAACTCCTCTAAAAAAAACATGTTGTTTAACTTCTTCAGCATCTCTCATAGCCCCAAGTCGTTTACTAGGATCTCTTTGCGTAAGCTAAATAAATAATACATCTTTAATCAATTCCCTCGCTTCAATAGATAAATGTCCAGGGGTTTTCATTTTCCCACGTTGTATATTATTAATCAACTCATCTTTATTCATCGAAAAATAAGGGGGAATACCAACAACCATTTCATAAAAAACAACACCAAGTAAATACCAGTCTACAGCTTTCCCATGCCCATTTCTTTCAATCATCTCTGGGGCTAAATAAGCTAAAGACCCACAAAAACTTTTAGCTGCATAATTATCTAAAATTCCCTCTTTAGAAAGACCAAAATCTGTAAGCAAAGCATGGCCATCTTTATCTAAAACAATATTATCAGGCTTCAAATCTCGATAAATTATATCATTTTTATGCAACTCTTCTAATGCTAAAGCAATCTCGCATATATAAATTTTCGCCCGGCTTTCAGGGAATTTTTTTTCTTTCATCAAATGTGAAGAAAGATCTCCACCTGCGCAATAGTCTAAAATCAAAAAAAGTTTAGAAAGTGTTTGAAAAGCGAAATTTAAAGATACGATAAAAGGATGTTTTATGTATGTTAAAACATTTCTTTCGGTTAAAGCGTATTTTATAAGGTTTCTTTCAATAATCCTATCTTTACGTAATACTTTCATTGCATAAAGTTTCCCAGTGTTATGTTTTACCACTAAATAAACATCGCCAAAACTTCCATGGCCTAATTCACAGATTCCAATAAAATCATGACATGATATTTTTCCATCTTCTTTAACACGAGAAAGATCTTGGATTCGATACTTTTTAGCTTGGTTTTTTAAAGATGGGGAAATACTTGGCCCTGGAAGACTTATAGTTCGTTTTAGGTATTTTTGATAATAAGTTGATATAGCATTTGTACTAACTTCTTCAGCTGTATGATTTTGCATGTTTTTTATTGTAAGGTTTGGACCTCGGGTAAGTAGCCAGACTATAACATTGCTATGCCCATTAAGACTTGCTCTATGTAAAGGTGTATTTCCATCTATATCTATTGCATTTATATCAGCACCTGATCGAACTAATAACTGAGATATTTTAAGATGTCCATTAGAACATGATAAATGAAATGGACTTTCCATTCTGGTGTTTCTAGCGTTGATATGGGTATTTTCTCCATAGTCAATAAGATTTTGGCATACTTTTAAATAACCTTCAGCTGCTGATAAATGCAATGCTGTGTTTTCATCAGCTCCTTTATAGTTTACATCAGCAGACTGCTCCCCGTTTTGGAATTTTTCAAGTATACTTCTACAAAGATCAGCATTATTTGATTGTGCGGCGTTCCATAATGCTGAGCTAAAGTTTTCCCCTTTTAGCTTTGTTGGAGCACAAGACATAACTGGTACTTTTTGTATAAAATGCGATTCACAGCTTTCGCTCATTGAATCTATAAGAGAATCTTGAAAATCAGTTGAATCAAAATCATTAGCGATAATTGATTCTGTTTTAATTGAATACTTGGTTTCTTCTTCATCAAGACTTTTCACAGTTAATACTTTAGGCAACTCAGATCGTATGTTAAAATGGTAAGCTTTGTGACCATATGGTTCCATTATTTTATAATATTTTTTTCTAATACCGATAACTTGATAAAGTAATTCTTTGTTGAAAAAAGTTTATTGTAAATTGAAATATAAGTAATGTTTTGATTATAAATTTTAGATTATGATAAAAAATGAGGATTATTAAGTGTAAATCAAATAGAAAAAGTTTTAAAATGATGATGTATTTATATATAAATGGGAATATCATTAGGCTTTTTAAGTATTATGGTGAATATAATGGTTTATTTATGGAATATTGATTAAGATTACTTGAAAATATGATTTTTAATAGAGATAGGTAGAGTTAAAGATAAATTTTTGATATTCTTTGTGCTGGAAAATTTTTTTTTTTTTGATGAGGTGGTAGTATTTTTAAGTTGTAGAAAATCTAAAGATTTTTTTTGGAATTAAGGTTTAGGATTTATTCAGTGTATTTTGAGTATGGAAAAAGAGATTTTATAAGAGGAAGAGTTTTGTGAGATTTTTTTAAGCACTTTAAGGATATTTAAAATTAGGGTCTTTTATGATTTTTGATATGTTTTTATTAATTTTTAGATAGAGAGACTTGTTTTAGTTTTTGTAGGAAACTTTTTTTTGGATTGTATTTTTTTGATAATTTACTAGTTTTTATGAGGTCTGAATAATTCGTTTTTTATGCTAAGCGATGATTAAGTTTCTGGTTGCTTTTATTTTAATAGTTGTTTATATTATAATGAGCCTTAGATTTTTTTTTAACTGAATATTATAAATTGTAGGAGTTTCTGATTTTTTTTTTGATATAGAGTTGATTAGAAGATTTTATTATAGTCTTAAAAGTTTCCTGGTAGGAAAATAATCAAACTTTAGTTAATTTATTATTGTTATGATGATATTTCAACAATTATAATTGTTTTCTAAGTTATTTTGCTAAAGACACTTATAATAAAACTCATAAATCTTGTAACTGCTAAAACACAATTTCATAATAAAAGGATCATCTAAAAAGTTAATAATTTTATCTAATATAATCTACAAATAAACCATTTACATTAAAATTTATCTTATAATCAAAATTTACCTAAAATCCATATAACAAGGATCTATATCTAAAAATAATTTTCTTATAAGTCAATTAAAGCATTCCTAGCAACTCTCAAAACAATTTTCTTCAATTCATAAGTAAATTTTCTCTATCATTTCTCTATTTTAAAAACTTTCTTGATTAAAATCACTATAATACTCATTCACAATATCCCAACTTTACAAAAACATTTAAAGCATATTATCATAAACCCTTATCTTCTTTCTTAATCCCCTTTTACAACCTAATCACTATTATAATTTTCCAAATATAAAATTTTTCCTAATATTTATCATAATCATTCTAAAATTATTTATCCTACATATTTCACAATAAACTTTATTCGTTTATATTTCTTTAATGAGTATTCATTCAGATAAAAAATCTTATAAAATTACCTAATACTATTAAATATCCCTATTCTCTAAACCAGACGAAAATATTAAATCGACATAATTAACTATATTTTTTACTTGCATTTAAACATTGTTTATTTCTTAAACCTTTTTATATAAGCTAATTAGCATATCTAATATTTTATAGAAAAATTATATCTAAACTAGTTCTCAATTTTTAGTTATTAAACCTATTCAGAATTTCATTACCTTTAATCTAATAATTTTAACCACTCAGTCTACTTAAAAATATCAAAAATAAGCATATTTACATACAATTAAACCTTAAAGCTATATGATCAAAACAAAAATACTCGATAAGCTATAAAAATCTTTACTAAAAAAACCAAAAAATCTTCTTAGCCTAAATTCTTTAAATCCTAATCAAACAAACACAAACCAAAATCGTGTTCTTCTAATATGAAATTCGTCGATTTTCCTATCTTCTAAGCTAAAATCATATACTTTATATATATCATAATATTACAAGTTATATACAAAAATCTATTACGTTTATTATCCAATATATACTATTAAGATTATATATCCCCATCAAAGTCTATGAGTTCTTTTTATAACGATTTCCAAATATCATCAGAAAAATTTAAACTCTGTATTTTCAAACAAAGGAGATGAAATTAAAGAATCTTCTTGAGGATTACAAGATAAGATTAAGACTGTTTATATTCGATATGATTGCTATAATAGATAAACTCAGCTAATATTTAGTAAAAGTTGATATAGGAATCTAGTCTATTATACTAGTTTACTTAATCATTTGCATATATTACTATGGCGGGATAAAGAGAACTTATTGTATAAGATCTTCCCGCAGTGTTCACATGATATCCGTGATGCTTCTTCATGGACTTGGAGTAGGTGTCTTTTTGCAGCATATTTGTTTCGGAATCTTTTTTTGCATAAATTGCACCTTGAAGGGCGATATTTGGCATGCACCTTACCGTAATGCTTTTTCATACCGATGATAGTCGTGAAATGCTCATTACACGCTGAGCACTTAACTGATTTGTTCGAAATAATTTCATGGAGTTTAAGTTCTTCTAATAATTTAAAAACTAATCCGCATCTGCTACAGGTGTGTCCATCATTCAATAAAGTGCAAAGCTGAAGATTCACCGGGGAGGGGATAGCACACGATGAGCGACTGCGTATCTCAGTAATACCTATGCTATTTTGCATTAGTAAATTACTAATGGTTCATATTGAATAATAATTTTTTAGGATGAGAAAACGTGACAAAATTTTAACTTCCTACTAAGGGTTTGCATGCCTAGTTATTGATAAAAATCCTGGAAACGCATGGCCTGAGAGAAAAGCACATGACATGAGGTACTTTGTAAAAATACTTAGACTTATATTTCTTTAATAAATGGAACCACAAAATGTACCCGCGAAAGGAAATAAAGTTACTACGAGTTGTAGATTTAATAAGCTTGTATTGTTAAGATTTAGATTGTTTAATAATATTATATATAGTCGTGATTTATTTTGCACCAATTTGACTTAGTTTTTAGATTAATGGTATATAAAATGCAAGTTTTAGCATCATAACATTAGCATGTAAACTTTTATGGAACTAAGAACTTGAGATTTTGGATTATAACATTTTTTTCATTAAAATACATTGTAACTAAGAAATTGGAATAGTTCTTTTCTATTGATAAGTGCTAGAAATATTCAATAGAATGTTTTGGAATTGGAAGATGAAAACTTTAGAATGTATTTTTGATTGTATATTGAGGTTTGAATTATTAATGTAGGAATATTGGATGTGTTAGGATTGGATTCATAAACTGTTTTTTTGAAATACAAAAATCATTTTTAACTCCATCGGTTAAAGTTTATCTATAAAAAGGTCAATGGGTAACTTCGAACTGTTGAATTTTAAGTGTGTGAAAAGTTTTGTCCTTGAACCCTAGCATTTTCTAGAAAACATTTCGAACTAAAACCATTTAAATTATATTTCATATCCAACTTAATAATATAGTCAAGATAATAAGATAAACTACTTTATAAAATTTAACTTTTATGTAATGACTTGTTGCATATGCATATGTTGTGGATACTAAGCATAAATAGTTTCAAAATAATTATTAATCTCAATTTTTAGAAAAAATCATAAAATAATGATGATAGGATTATGTTTTAAGCTCTAAAGAATCTTTATGATGTACTCTTAAAAATCTTAAAAAATTTAAATCGAGATTTATTTTAATTGTTATTATATAATATATCAAAATATTTTATCAGCGAAATATATCTTGAAAATAATTGTAACTCTAATATAGCAAAATTACGATTAGTCTAGATACTTATAAAATAATACTCATAATAATTCTCTAAGATAAGATTTACATAATTTTTTTATTATAGTATCATCCTTACAATTTTAAATAGAATCAAAGATCTTTAAGAATCTTTGATTTTTTCTAGCATCAAAGTTTTTATAGTTTATAGTGTATAAAAAATGGCTATAAGAATTAGAAAATTCTTTGTACATGATCTCACTTTAAAAATTATCTTAATTTAATCAACTTTAAATCGATTTTATACCATATAGCCAAATTTAAACCTGAAATAAACAATAATATTTACAGTAAGGGGTTACATCTGAATCAATAATATAGTATTAATAATAAGATTATAAAATTATTAAAGTGAATCTTAAAGATAAAGTTTAAGAGTTTTGTAGAAGACTTTGAGTTAAATTCATAAATTTTAATAAACTAAATTAGTTATTAAATCCATATAAAGCATGAAAAACTAAATAATCACTTATTTATCAAATAATATAATATATTATTAAGGTAAATTTATCATCTAAATAAAAACTATATATTTAAAATAATCAATATACAATTTACTAATTTAAACTTATCTCCAAAAGAAAAACTATACTAATGAATATATTCTTCATACTTTTAATAAAAAATTAATTCTTATCATTAAATTTCATCCTTCTACAAGATCTCACAATAATCTTCAAAAGAAATCACTCTTATTTAATCAAATTTTACTTTCCCTTAGTTTTCTTAGCATGTAAGTTCTTAGTTTCAACAATAATTACTATACAAATCTTGATAATTTTATATTTTTAGTGCATAAACTCAAGCTTATCTATTTTTTTGCCCAATTTATAATTATAAAGCCAAAATCAAAGCTAATTTACTATCCAAAAAATTCCTACTAAAACTCTCATATAATATTTCCTTTATTTATCTTCTCATCTGGAAAAAATCTATTTTTTTTTGTGTTTCAACATGTCCGAGGACAATCTTATCCTAATAATCCATAAAAATTCAGTTTATTATAAAAACTATGCCTAAGATTATCTAAATTACATGTATAGCTTTTATATTTTTAGCATGTAAATGACACTAGAACTTCAGAAAAACTTGTGTTCTGTTCTTTATTCCTAGCATTGATTCTCTTTGTATATGATGTATTTGAATCAAGCTGTAATTTTGGGGCTTTAAGCACTTTGGTGTCTTGGACTTGTATTTTCATCTTGGTAAGGAGCTCAGCTTTAAACTTGTTTTTAAATGAATCTTTTAAAATTTGAGCCTTGGACCTCTTAGTTAAAAATGCACCCATTTTTGTTATAATAGACCATAAAATTGTATGCATACTTTGTTGAAATTCGATAAATCTCCAAGGTATTTTATATGGGAAAATAAAATAGTTTAACTTTGTTTAAAATAAATTGATGAATAGTTTTGGATTTTATGGGTATGAAAAGATTATTTTAATATTATTTATAGGTATGCAAATTGTGATTTTTAGTAAAGGATGATTAGAATTAGAAAACAATCTTGGATTATTGATGAATAAGATACATATATGCCATACAATAAAATTGTATTAATATAATCAAAAGCGCTTATCATAAAAATTACACACACTCTCATAAAACCAAAAAACAAAAAATTTAAAACAAATTCATATCCCCATATAATCATAAAATACAATTCTTTAACTATCTCAAAAGTTAAAAAATCATATCCTAATAGCATAAAATCCTATCATCACATTAATTCCACACAATATTCCCTAAATAATTTCTCAGTACCTTTTTTACTAGCATCTAAAATTCCCCTTTTCATATGAAATATACTAAAATCTTATAGTAAATACAATATTATATATAAGAAATATAATAAAGATTATCAATCCGCATTAGTCTAGATGGTTAGGATAGCTGGCTTTCACCCAGCAGACCCGGGTTCGAGTCCCGGATGCGGAAAATTTTTTATAATATCCTTAATCCATATAATTTCATAACAATAATAAACTAATTTAAAGATATCTTTTAAACTATGAATCTTGATTAAAATTATCTTATAAGCTTAGTTTTATATTTTCATATATAAATTTTTATTTTATTATAATTTTTCAGCATGCTTTGCTTAGAATTAAAGAAAAGACTAGAGAGAATTGTTATGAGATTATAAATAAGTTAGAATTTTTTTATTTGAATTTCAGCGGTGTATTCGTTGAATATAAAGGATATAATATTGTGATTTTATGATTTAAGATTTCATCTTCGAAAAGATGAGTTTGTAGTTTTTGAATATTTTTATACGAATAAAGGTTAGATTATTGAGTTGTTAAATATTTGCTTGTTTAATACATTTGTAAGTGATAGTAAACCTGATGATTCGAAATCTTTATCAATAAATTCTCAAATTTGGATTGAAATTATTAATTGATTACCAAATGAATATTATCTATAAAAATAACATTCCTTTATAGTCTTCAAATACTTATTTTACCATAATAAAATATCTAATCCTTTAGATTTCTAATATTATAAAAAATATTATCATCATATTCGCATACTCTAAAAAGCTATCCTGTTTATTTTTAGAATATTGATAAATACTTTCTAATATCCACTGCCAAATCTTCATTATAACAGTTTTGATTTTAATATATAATTAAATGGATTTCAGTATTAATTTTATATATCTATAAGATTTTATTTATCTAGGATTTTACTTTCACGACAAATTTTTCGAGGAGAAAATCTCTACCACGTTTTCTCTTTACATGGAATAACCCAAGGTCATCCCCTATCATATAATTTGGGATAAAAATATCAATCATTATTGAGTCTTGAAGGGCCATAATACTATGTATATTCCTGTACTTTTTAGTAGCGAAAAGGACACTTCCAGTCTTACAGATCCCTTTTTTTGAATACTTATACCAATTTTTATTCACATGGGGGTTCAATGTTAGGTAGCGGACACTACCATATATGATTCCACTACAAATAACTTGATTCGGGTGATCATGAAGAGGAAACATAGTATCTTTTGGCATGAAAAAACATTTAATACCTAACTTTTCGGAGTCATAAATATTGACTTCGGTTATTTTTTTCTGAGTGAAAAAACAGTGTAGGAACTCTGAAATTGGCCCCAAGTCTTTGAGAAGGTCATTCTTAAACTGCTGTTTTATCATACGACAAAGTATTTTTTTGTTATTGGTTTGAATCTCTTCAGCCATTTCTGCAATCAATGCCGGATCATCAGCAATAGATTCAGCTAATTTCACCAATTTAGTCAAATTCGATTCGGATCCACTGTTCATATTGTATAATATAATAAATGGTGCTTTTTTATATCACTAATGACTTCAAATAATCTTCTTTAAATGATGATTAATAGATTTTATTTAATAATTATTATAAGTAAAGTTCAATTTCAAATNATAATTATTATAAGTAAAGTTCAATTTCAAATGCTAAAGAGCTTTAAAAAGGTTTAGAAATTATAAAACGATTAGGTTTTATTGTATTATATATTATAAATCTCTAGTTATTTTATATGAAAAATGTTTAAATAAAATCATATATATTTTTAAAACTCTTAAGAAAAATATAGATAGGAAACTTATATGAAATAAATAGTTTTGTATTTGTAAAATTTGATTATGATTTGTATATAAAATATAAGAATTTTTGTTTAGGAGGCAAAGTTAGTGTATAAAAATATATACAAGAATATTATTTTAGTTATATGATTATGATATAAAGATAGGATACTTAAGATAGATTTTGTGGAATTTTTAGCTAATTTGGCAATATCAACAATTAATAAAGTTAATTTTTTACTATGGAATTGGATTAGTGGGTTTCGATATGATTTTGGTTTAATAAAGAAAATGATGTTTTTAAGTGTATATTGTGAAATTTGGAGAGAAGAAAGATAGAAAGTATTTGAAAAATATGAAGGTTTAAAACATCATTTCTTTCGTATTTTTTAATCTTATAACCTTTTTTCAAGACATTGAGATGGAATTTATTATTAGATTACTATGAGTTGTAATAGTATATACTTTAATGTAGTGATTTCTAAAAGGAATCAAAAAGTTAGTAAGAAAGCACTGCCATATTTGGTGTTACTGGATAATAACTTAGGATTATTTATAAACTATTTAGTATTCAATTTAATTATATATGCTTTTTACTAAAATATAAGGGTTTTAAATTTACAATTTGACAAATTTAATAGTCTAAAGATTATAATATACTTAATGATGCCACATAACCAGCGACAACGAGTGGTTTAATATACCGAATCTGCCTAAAGAAAGAGATCGTAGGACAAACAATTCTTGATCGGACAAGGTTTAAACCATGGCACCTTAACTATCACCCACTTTAAACTTTTAAACTTTAATGATATTAAATGTTTTAATAGCTAATGCTATATTTTATTTTGTTTATACATCATTAGGAAAATATTTTACTGATACTAGAAAAAATATTTTTTATCTATAGTTAAACTTATTAAAGTACATAAAATTAGATTCCTGTAGACAATCTAGACTTACATGATAAATTCATTATTATTTATTAAAAATATTAGATTTACTGTATAATCACAGGAGAATCTTAAACCTAATCAGCTAACTCCACACAAGAATCTTAAAAAATTAAACAACCCATCCTAATAAAAATCAAAAAAAATTTCAAAAATGAAATCAATACCCTAAGCTTGATTTAAAAAGTGAAATAGATAATTATACTACAGGATTTTTATGAAGATATACTACCAGATTTGTCTTATTTTTTTTACATATATTGCTCCAAGATATGATAGCTTTGAATAAAATACGCCTTAGTATGGTAAAGCAGGAAGATGAAAAGGTTCATTACTAGATTGTATAGTATTGAAGTCTACTAAGAACTTTAAACATTTCAACTTCTTATATTCCACTTTGCACAAATTTTAGGTAAAAATTATAAACCTTCACTTATAATTTTCCTAAAGCCTCTGAGACAAATATTGCATTCTAAGTTATTATGCTTGGCTAAATTCCATATTTGTTGAAAAATATAAATGGCAAAGTGGATTGCTCTTATGGCTTTAGGTCTGGTTTCAGCCTTGGTTGAAATTCCCCTCTTCCCTGTTCATAAAACAGAAGAAGAAAGATACGCTTTTTTCAAAAGGCGTCAAATTCGTCACCAACTAAACAGTAGTCCAATCTACGTCCCTATTTCTAACTATGAAGATGCTCAATACTATGGTCCAGTCTCCCTCGGTACTCCTCTTCAGAATTTCCAAGTGATTTTTGACACTGGTAGTTCAAATCTTTGGGTTCCTTCCCATGCTTGCACAGCCATAGCCTGCAAACTTCATAATAAATACAATGCTGCAGCTTCCTCAACATACGTAGCCAATGGTACTGCTTTTGTAATCCAATATGGTTCAGGTTCAGTCAAAGGTTTCCTATCTCAAGATGTTGTAACCTGGGGTAACGCAAAAGTCAATAACCAAACCTTTGCCGAAATTACAGCTGAAAGCGGTATTGCTTTTGATGCTGGAAAATTCGATGGTATTCTTGGTATGGCTTGGCAATCAATTTCAGTAGATAATGTTGTCCCTGTCTTCCAAAATCTCTGGGCTCAAGGATCAATTTCAAGTAACAGTTTTGCATTTTACTTAACTAAACAACCAGGACAATCAGGAAGTACTTTAACTCTTGGTGGTTATAGCGATAGTCTATCATTAAATGATTGGAATTATGCTCCTCTTATTACAACAGACTATTGGAGAATTGCTATAGATGGTATTTGGGTTGGAAATAATAAGATCAACTTTAAGAATATTCATGGTATTGTTGATAGTGGGACATCTTTATTAGTTGGATCTTTATTATTAGCTGATGCTATTAAAAAAGATGTTGGAACTGTTAGTAAAGACTGTAGTAATATTAACAGCCTACCTGCTGTGAATATTCAGATTAATGGTAAGAATTATACTATGAATTCAGTTGACTATGTACTTGAACTTACATCTGGAGGTCAAAGTGAATGTATTAATGGATTTGATGCTATGGTTATGCCTGCTCAATTAAGTGATACTTTGATACTTGGTGATCTTTTTATTAGAAAGTTCTATACTTTGTTTGACTTCGATAATAAGCAAGTAGGATTCGCTACAGCTATTTAGATTAAGTTTATCGATTAGTTTATTTATGGTTTTAGGATTTTATGATTGGAGTTTTTTTTATTGTTTAGGATTTTTATGTAGGGCTGGTTTATAGAATTTTAGATTAGAAAATAAAATTTTTTTAATAGGGTAAGTTAGTTTAGGTTAAAATATTATATGATGTTATAATAATTTGGGATACTGGTAAAAATTTAATTACTTATAAATGAACTCCAGTCTTTTGAATTATTTACAATGAATGTGAGCTTGTGGATTCCTTGTCCTATTTCTTTGATATGAAGTGTATCATTATCAAGAAACCTGTTAAGAATACCTAAATATAACGGTAAATCATGAGTGTTACTCTCCCCAATCACCAAAAGAAAAGCTTGTAAAATATCTTCTTCAGTAGCAATTTCCTCTGGATTGCTTTCATTAAACAAACACATGCTTATGTTATTCATAAGCATAGCAACAGAGTCATGGATTTCTCCTATCGACTTACACGAAGTTATTTCAACAAGGTTGGCAACCGCTTTCATATAATTTTCATTTCTATCTTTAACAAGTTTTCTTAACACCAAACAATTTACCTTAAGTTCATTAAAACTCTGTAATCCTCTCAAATACACATCCTGCGTTTCTTGAAAACTTTCTTTTCTCAACAATACCAAAAAAGCTAACAACTCATTACTAATAATAGCATTTCTAACAATACCTTGTACATCTTTAATATTATTCGGTAATCCCAAAAAGAACTTTGGTATAACTTTGACTAGAATTAGTATAAAACTTAATATAATTTCATCAGTATCTTGAATAAGTCCTAATATATTTTCATAATATTCCGGTTTTAAAGAGAGTTTACTATTTTTTCTATAACAGTAATTGCTTACAAAACTTTGTCGGAATTTTCTTATGATCCGATAAAGAGTACAGTCTTTTTTTTCGATAAGAAAAGCATGTAGAGCTTTTTTGTGAGGGTCTGTTTCAACTTCGTAAGAAAATGTTTGCAGGTTGGTAATGCTTTGGGGCCATAAACATGCTCGGGATTGGTCTATTGTTGGGACATTTCGCATAGAATTTATTTTGTTCCACACAAAAGCGACTTTAGAACTGGAATCATGATAGCTTTGCCAATACTGAATTACTTCAACAACAGGTTTACACCATGGTGATTGTTTGAAAGCTTCCATTTCTTCTCTGAAAATCACGATCCATTCAGAAGAGTTTTCTAGAAAGCCATCAACTTTAGCGAAGTGTTCAATCATTTCTTTGTTTTTCTTCATGAAGTATTGTTTTTCATTTTTCACACTGAGTTTCCTACAAGGTTTTTGTCCCATTATTTCACCAGATATTTATTATGTTTTGTAAAATGTGGTTTTATGTGTGTGGATTTTATATAAAATTATGTTTTAGATTTGTTTTAAAAGATTAAAGGTTTTAGATATGTTTGGGTTATGGCTGTAAATTTTTTATGCTTTTTTTTGTTGATTTTTTATGCTTTTGGATGATTATTTTGATTTGTTAAAGAAGTGGGTGTTTAGATGTTAAATGTATGAATTATATCTATGATTGCTGTTAATATTATTTGAAATATAGGTGGAAAATACAATTGGGATGATAATCAGCATGAAATGAAGTTGGGGTTTATAAGTGAAGATATGTTGCATAATATTATTTTGGATTATGCGGAGGATTTTGTAATGGTTTAAGTTTTATTTGAAAAAAAATGTTAGAATAGAAGAAAGATTTTAATATGTAGTGGGAATGATTTTTTGCAATATGAGTTTGGATATAAATAATTGATTATAATACTATTCTACATAGAAAGTTCTAAAATCAGAACAGAACCTTCACTTTCATTACAAAGTCTGCTTTTTAGTTTTAAAAACCAAAAAAAGCTTATCAAAAAAAAAGTTGTCTCTCTCCCTCTATCTAAGAAATTCTATAAAAATATTTATTTTAAGTTTATTTGATGGTTCAATAAAATTAAATCATAATCAACTAACAATTAATTAAAAGATTTAAAAATAGCACGCACTACCTCAAACAAAATTCCTAATACAAAAAAATCCAATACTTTATAAAATCATCATCTAAATATCAATTATCTATCACAACCATCTCAAATCCTCAAATCAAATAAAAAATCCTATACCACTTCCTAAAAACTTATCATCCACCAAATCATATCTTATCCCAAATTTTTCCCAATCATATCCTACACATCCTAACCAAAAAATCAACATAAAATTTTAAATAGCCACTTATAAAACCATAACTACCTATTATTTATTAGTAGACTTTTTAGGGTTTTTCTGCAATTGCAAAAGCAGTGAAGGATTTTTAACTTTCACAAGTGCTGAAATATCTTGTAGTCTAGCTTGTAATATAGCTAACTTGCTTTTAACTGAGTTATATCTAAAAGTTATCTGTTGTCTAACAAGTTCTTCAGATGTAGCGACAAAATCCAAAGACAAAAGTTCAATGAATTTATATTCAATATTTTGAATGAAATCTAATCTTGCTCTTCCATCTCGATGCATTATAAAAACAGCAAGAAAAGAATGAGGTTCTTTTATACAAGCATTAAGCATTCTGACTAATATTGTTGGCATTTCAGAGAATTCTATCATGAGCTTTTGTGATTCTTGCATTCTTCTAAAAGCAGCTTCGTCTAGGCTTTGAACATAATGGAAGAAAATGTCATTTTCGCTTGTCAGCTCGATTTTTATATGCCGAGGGTTTGAGTCTTCACCTAAAACTAGAACTTTTACTTTTATGGCTTCTAAAGTTCCAACTTCTTGAGGCCCACTTCCTGTATCTTGTATTCTTAGTTCAAATGGAACTTCTCGATCATATGAAACATGATGGCCTTCACCTAAACTTGGGTCCATTTCTTCGATAGCTGAGAAGTCAAAAGAATTTAGAATACTATCGACTCGATCTGCTCTCTCGTCTTGCATATTATATTATAGCCATGGGTTATTTAATTTAGATGGTTTTACAAAACTTTTTAAGTAGAATGTAAATAGTCTAGTTTTATGATTATTTAATTTTCACTTTGAAATAAGCTATGGATTTTACATGAAGTAACTGAAAAACTTTAATAATTTTTTATTAAGTTGTATATGAATTGTGATAAAAATTAAGATAAATTTTATCTGGGAAATTATGATAAATTATAAGAGAAGTGAAAATGATGTGAAGTTTTAGTATTAAAAAAAGTGAAGTTTTTTATTGGGATGCATTTTTAGGTTTTATTAGAGGTTTTAATGCGGAATGTGTTGATTGAAGTTTTTCTTATNCATTTTTAGGTTTTATTAGAGGTTTTAATGCGGAATGTGTTGATTGAAGTTTTTCTTATTGCAACCTGTTGATATTATATTAATGGATTTTTTGTTTAGAGAAAAAATTTTAAGAGATTATCTAAATAGTATACCTCATAAACATAAACTATTATTCAAATAACTAGTCACATTTTGATGGTCACTTATCAACAATCCTAGATTTTATAATTATATAAATATTCTAATATAAAATATGGAACCAAATTCTCTTTCAGAGTCTGTCTGGATTGAAAAACTACAAAACTCTTCATCTCCTTTGCCGTATAAAAAAGCATTCAAAGAGTTTTTCTGTAATATTAACATAGACCCAATACTTCTTATAAATTACATCAAGACTTTTGACAGAAATACTATAGAAAATGTATTCATCTTAGCAAAAAAATACATAAGAAACATTGATATCTGGTTAGAATATCTAAAAAAACTAGAACTCGAGAATGAAAAAAGGACTTTTTTCACAGAACTTTTTACAATCCCAAGACCCGGTTTAGACGATGCTTGGAAAACTTATGAAAATTGGGAAAAAAACCTTCAAGCAAAAGAAAAAATGCGAGAATTGTATATAAAAACTTTCTCTGATTGGACTTATGAAGAAGAAAGCTATAAAGTTCTTGAAAACTCACAGAATTTCGGACTTGCACATCTTAAAGCTTATTATCAATATAATAAAGATCCAATACGTAGATATATATTTGAAGAAGTACTTCGTAAATACCCAAATTCAGCAGAAATCTGGCAGGAATATTTGGTTTCTGAACTTAATGATAAATCTTCAGCACTTTTTATATGTAAAAGAGCCTTAAGATGTCTTCCAAATAATATAACTTTTTGGTCATATCTTATATTACTATATGAAGACTTTAATAAGCCATTTACAAGTAAATTATATATAGGAAAATTTAAAAAAGCTCTCGAACAAGCATTTGAAGATGCCAGCGATTTAACTCGTTTATGGAAAGAATACAGTCAAAGTGCTAAAAGATCCTCACAAGATCAGCTTCAAATTTTAATCGAAGGGGAAAATTGGCTTGCTGAATATTATCCTCCACAACATTTAGTTTTAAAAGCTTATAGGGCAAATATTACTGATAATATCCAACTATTTGAAGAAATTGTAAAAGAACAAGGAAGTTCAGCAGCAGTTTGGGATGTTTATATAAAATATTTAGAAGATAAAAACAATAATAAAGCACGACAAGTTTATAGAAGAGCACTTGAGTATACAAAAGATAACCCTAGAATGATAGCTTTGAAATATATTGATTATGAAAATCGACATGGGACTATTGAAGATGTTTTACAAGCTAGGGTTAAAGCATATAAAAGATTATCAAGGGATATTGAACCTATTAGTACTAAAGGGGAAAAGTTTAAGATAAAAGCTAAAACTGTTAAAACAAGATATACAGCTTATGTTAGTAATCTTCCTGGAAATATGAAAGAACATCAATTAGAAGATATTTTAAAACAAATATCTAGAGTTAGGGCAGTGAGGATTGTTAGAGACAGAAAAGGAAATTCAAGAGGTTTTGCGTATTGTGATTATGAAAGTGAAGAGGATTTGATACAAGCAGTGAGTTATTTTAATGGAAAAGAATTACAAGGTAATACATTATCAATGGCAGTATCAAAACCCCCAGAAGAAAATAAAAACGAAGAATGTACGCTTTTTGTCAACAACCTCCCTTTTGAAATTACCGAAAGCGAGTTATGTACTTTTCTTTCACCTTATGGGGGTATAAAAGCTATAAGAATCATCAAAGATCTTGAAGGTAAATGCAAAGGTTATGCATATGCTGAGTTTTTCGACCAATCATCTGTTGATAATGCAAGCCAAGTTGGTACTATAACAATACGTAATAGAAAAGTTTTATTAGAAAAATGCTCTCAAGATAAAGAACAAAAGTATCTTTTACATGTAAGTAATTTACCATATTCAGTTGAAGAATCTCAAGTTCAAACTTTATTCCCTAATTCTATATCAATAACATTACCAAAAGATAAAGTAGGAAAATCAAGAGGGTTTGCTTTTGTGGAATTTGGCACAGAAAATGAAGCTATGGAAATACTTGAAAATGAAAACCCAACATTGAATGGAAGACATTTAGTAATTAAAAGATCGTATAAAAAAGCTGCGGAGAAAAAAGCTTTAAACAATAGTGATTTTAAAAAATTCTTAAGCTAAATATAGAAGATATGGTAAATATGTTTTTTATATAGAATTGAGTTTTTGAAGGATATATAGGTTTGTTATTAGGATGATAAATTTGGTGAGATGAAAAAATAAATTATGTTTTAGACTTAGTTTAAAAAATTATCGGAGGATTATAATATGTGTAGAGATAGGAAGATATGCTTTTGATTATGGGTTAAGAATTAGTTAGGATGGGTTCATAATGGAGTTTTTGGTAGACTTTTATAAAGAAAAACAGATATGTTATTAATAGAGATCGAGGAGGTTATGTTTAAAGCCTGATTATTAAAGTATACCGTATACCACATTCAAGAATCTATAAACTCCATAAAATATTCAAGTGAAATTTACAGAAGGTCTTTAATATATTAGCCAAAAAGTACTAAATTTCATATACTTTTGGAAAAAAAAGCATAGCATAGGATATCTTTTAAAATAAATTCATTAATAATAACCCTTATCCCTTAACTAAAATCCTAAGATATATTTTATACAGCTTAAACCATTATATATCAATTATTAATAAAACAATAATTTCTGCTTAAACAAGTTTATAAATAATTTTTCTTGAATAATAAAACATGAAATTCTAAAAAAGCTAATCCTCAAATTACCCTTTTCTTAAGCATATAAGATAACTAATAAACTTAATTTGAAAGTAAGAGGTATAAATCTTATAATAAAATTTTTTGGAAATCCTAGTGCTAATAATAGCTGATAATTTATATATAAAAAATCAGCAACAGACTAAATGGTTTTTTGCTAATAACTAAAGAAAGATTATAACTAGATACAAAGAAATAAAATCAAATGAAGATTTACTTCAAGGCATAGTAAGGGATATAAATATTTTTTACATAGAATAGGCTTATAGGATCTGATAACAAAATTTATATGGAAAATTAAATATAAATGGGTGGCTGCGCTGATCGCCAAGTTCGAGGAATTAGAAACGAAGAAATTGACTATGATTACTATAGAATACTCATTGAAAGAATGAGAAAAGAATCAACAGAGAACAGCAAAACAACTAAAAACAACGATGAAAATTTTTTAACTGAAGGCTACGAAAAGCCAAAAACTGAAGAATCCCTAACTCAAGACCCAAAAAAAAGGCAAAAAAAGAAAAAAGTAATTAAGAATTAGAGCGAACATAAAGGATCAAAAGGAAAAAAACACAGAGAAAAAAGCAAAAATTTTAATAGTAAATGCTTTGAAACCAATAACCCCAATGCTTCTGAGACTCCATACGGAGAGCCTAAAACCTCAGATGACCAATTGATATCAATATTTTTAACTGAAAAAGATATACTAAAGCCTTTAAACCAAGAATCATCTTTAGATACTCCAATTCAGTCTGAAGAAATTGTAATTGACTCATTAAGTATTGATTTACCTGAAAATCATGATAACAAAGCTCCATGTGCTTACAAAAACTCAAACTACACTAAATCTAGTCATCTTTCAGTCGAAAATTCTTCTAATATTTCTGTATCACCAATCCACTCTCCAAAATCTCTGAATTATTTAAACGTTGATTCTCAAAACTGTACATCAATATTCCCAAATGCTTCTCCAAAATCACTGAATTTTTTAAACGTTGATTCTCAAATCAGCACATCAATATTCCCAAATGCTTCTCCAAAAAATATCACATACAATTTCTCAATTGATTTCCAAAAAGGAGCGTCGATAACTTTAGTTTCAACCCCAAAAAACACTGGAAATTACTTTAAAGTTAAATTTCCACAATCACCAACAGAAAGTTCAACTAAAAAAAACAGGAAAATTCAGACTAAAACAGAACATAGGGAATCCCCTATTATCTCTGATAAAAAGCCGAAATTTTCTGTGGTTGAGTTTTCGAATTCTTTAGTTGAAGAGCAAAAAATCCCAAAGGTTCCAAAGGATAAATCTAAAAATGAGAGACGACAATTAGAAATTGCACCTGGGTATTCGGCTATTGTTTGCCCTCCAAAACCAAAAAGAATAAGAAAAAAAGATAAAGAGGTTAATACTGAGGAGGTTAAATTTAGAGTGCATAAAGATAAAGAACTTAATGTTATTACCAAGTATGATAAAATTAAAGAAGAAAGTAAAGATGAAGTATTAGAAATCGATGAAAGGGTAGTTGCGATTGGTAGAGAAAGTACTTTATCTTCAATAGGTAACTCAAGTCCAGATTACATTTTTGAACGCAACTCATATAGGAAAATGGCTGAATTGCAAAGTTCTCCAACTTATAACGAATCAAATGGCCTACCAAGAAGCTTTACGATTATAAATTTCGAAAATGAGCGAAGGGCTTCCTACAAGACTGAAAGCAGCTTTATTGATACGAGAAGCCCTGATCTTATTGATAAAAACAAAAAAGTTAGGCTTTTTAGAAGCATTACTAAGCAATCTGAAAACTAAAAATTAGATAATTAATTAAGCTTATGATGGTAAAGTTTATGTTTATAGCCGAAATTGTTTATGCTAAAAATAATCATCCTTATTGTAAATCATTATTAATTCAAAGTATTTTTATCATCATTAAGCTGAATNTATATAAAATACTCATACAAATAATCATCCTTATTGTAAATCATTATTAATTCAAAGTATTTTTATCATCATTAAGCTGAATAAATAGGGAAATTTATTATGCAATTAAAGAACTGCCAGATTTATTTTCCATATAAAAATCTATTCATCATATATCCTAACCCAGTATTTAATTCCAAAAAAAAAAGTGTCATAAACCAAATTTATCTCAACCTAAAATTTTCCTTTTATCCTAAAACTTTTTTTAATAAAAAATCATCTCTAACTAAAATCCTATATATCTCATAACACCAAAAACTTTCTTCTAAAAAAAAATCCCCTCCTAAATACCAAACATAATTAGTTTTTCATCTAATTTTATAAACTCCCCCCATCATTACCTTAATAAAATCTTATCCATTCCTAATCTCCTAAACCACAGATTTATAATATCCTTATATAAAAACTATATAAATAATAAACCCATCTCCTATTTTTACATATATCAATTTTCCTAAACATCTATTAAAGTTTTTAACATGGAAGACTCTTTACCTATAAAAAGGAAACATTCAAGTAGTTTCATAACAACCGCTAAGGACAAAATCAATTTGGGAGACATTCACAGACTTATAGTAGGATTTTTTACATCCCAGCCTTTACCAGATGGATTCATATTAGACGTAAGATTTATAAAGGAACCAGAAAACCTTCAGCAAATAGTATTACTTTTCCTTCCAGGTTTAGACTCAGTGACATTAAAATCTCTTATAAGCATATCTCCTTATCTAAATTCTCAAATGTCTAGTATAGGGCATTATTGCAAAATAGGCAATGTTTCTAGCCGAGGGTACTTGAACGATTTCTTCATCTTACAAGACCCAATTTCTTTTGAAATCCCAAATCATTTGTCTGGGGTCGAACTATTTTTAGTCCAACCTGAAGATTTTTCTAGACACAATTATCCACAAGAAGACCAAAAATCATATGTTAAAACCTCATCAATCGGTACCCAAAAAGGAATATTAGGTATAGATTGTGAGATGATAAAAACTTCCAATGGTACTGAACTGGCAAGAGTTTCTATTGTAGATAGCAAATATAATACTCTATATGATGAATATGTTCTTCCTCAAGGTCAAGTTATAGATTATCTGACTAAATATTCTGGTATAACTAAAGAACACATAAATTCTGCTTCAAAAAACCTAAACCAAGTTCAAGATGATCTTTTAACCCTTATTAACTCTGAAGCTATTCTCTGTGGACATTCTTTAGAAAACGATCTTCATGCCTTAAAACTCTTCCATAATCGTGTCGCTGATACTGCATTACTTTTCCCTCATAGCACCTGGTCATCAAAAAACAGCCTAAAATCCTTATCTCAAAAATTCCTCAAAAAAACCATACAAAATGTAAAAAACCACTTAGGGTTCACACAATAGTATAGAAGATGCTATAACTGCCTTACAACTTTTTCAATTAAAATACAAACTTGGTATATCTTTTGGTGTCCCTCAATTTATTTATAAAGAAAAACATCTTTGCGAAAGTTTAGCACAAACTAATTGTCGCACTGTTGCTGTAGGATTAAGGGTTCCAAATGAGCTTATAAAAGGAAACCTTTCTGTAGATCATGGAGGAAAGCTTAAAAAGTATTTAATAAGTGAATATAATGTTGTGATTTGTGAATGGAGGGAGTTAAAAAAACTAGGGTCTAAAGACCGCCAAGAAGATATTAAGAAAATTGTCCAAAGGTGGGATATGAAAATTAAGAAACTTGTTGAAAAATTTACAAATACTATGTTTATTGTAGCTAATGGTGAAGGGGATACTTCACTTGCTAATCAGTAATTTATAAATAGTTTAGACCAGATAAGGAATGAACAGTTTTATAAGTGGACTACAGAACAAGAAAAAGCTTGGCGTCAGGCACAATTGAATCTTAATCAGAATTTTGCTTTGTTTTGCACTCGTGATCAAGAAGGTTATTAGAATTATAGTTAAGTAAATGGAGTACTTTAATTGAAGATTTAGATAGGAATATTAAGAAAAAGTGACTATGTTTAAGGGTTAGGAAATGGTTTTTTAATGAATTTTGGCTGATGATTTGAAGATAAAAGTGGGTTTTTTTGGTTTTTAGTTAGG
The DNA here is from genome assembly GCA_001970955.1 of Stentor coeruleus. Taxonomy (NCBI): domain Eukaryota; phylum Ciliophora; class Heterotrichea; order Heterotrichida; family Stentoridae; genus Stentor; species Stentor coeruleus. Next base: position 44,894 of record MPUH01000474.1, read on the forward strand.
ATTTTAAATTTTTGGTTTAAGCTTAGGGTGTTAGTAGTTAATGGTAAAGTTCATAAGCCTTGTCATGCATTGTTGGGAAATCACCCATTTATGTCGAGATTTAGCAGTTTTGTATGGAGAAAAGGATAGAAGTTGGGTAGTAAGTTAGGGTTATAGTTTGGAAAAGGAATATTAAAAAAGTTTCTTAGAAGGATTAAAGGATTTTTCCTGCTGTGGATGTTTAATTAGTCCAAGTAGCATTCTAAGTCTTTACACGATTTTCTTATCTTTTCTTAGTTATTTCTTTGATCCACATATACAAACCTGTAAAAAGTACAAAATAATAAATTGAATCACGTTCCCGATGATGATCTGACATTTATATATTGAGACCTATCTCATGAATTCCAGTAATACACTATGCATCATAGCGAGTTTTCTTGATTACAGGACTTTGGCTGTGTTCTCAACTATAAACAAGCTATTTCACAAAATTTCACAAAGTTCTGAGCTCTGGAAAGCCTTAGTGCTGATTGAATATTTCGGAGACTATATTTTTTTTGGGTATTTTTCACTCAGAGATAATTATAAGGGCGAGTATAAGAGAAAGTTCAGACAAGATATCCCAAATTGGAAAAACATGCTAAAAAAAAGGGTCATTTCCCAGAGGAAGTGGGCAAGACTAAAAGGTATAGGGCTTCCCCAGGGTTATTGTACAGAACTTGCTAAAGAGTTGTACTTTGCATTATACCTCCCTGATATCCCTCTTCCTGCATTAACTTGTGAGTCTTTATCATTTCTGACAATCTTCCAAAATCTCCTGGCCCAGGTAATCTACCCTCCTGCTTTTGGGTTCTTTTCTGATCCTCGAGCTTATTTACCTGATCTCTCAGAAGAATGTTTTAATCACTCCTACCAAGAATTGTTGCAGCCTTCATCAAAGGAGTTTTTGTATTCAATTCGCTGGGTAACATTCATCTAGCACATTCCAAGCGTTCTTATCTCTAATCCTTCACAAACCTTACCTTTGTTGATTAAAATTGCTAAATACATTCAGATTGCTATTGAAATCCACTGTCAAACTACTTATGCTGTATTATCTGAGGTTAAAAATCAAATAGACTTCCTTTCAGAATACTCCAGAAGAGTATTTTCTATATAGTGGGAAGCTTTTAGTGCGTCAATGTATATGGTAGAGGAAAAGTTTGCAATGATTACTTTTAGTATAAACTCTGCATATACTTCAGTTCAAGGTCATTATCCTAACTGTCCTGAGTTTTCAATATATCGGCTTATGGGGATATTTTGGCGTAGAATTGTTCTTGACCCAATAAGATCTGAAATCCATGATATTATACTAAAATTATTTCAAACTCAACGGAAAAGAACAGGAAGTACTCTGATCCAGTCTGATATTACAGATAATACTAATATTAATGATCCTGAATATCTTTTAATTAAGTAATATTCACTTAGGGCAATACAGTGCTTGGTAGATTTTGGAGTCCATGAACGAAGTTTGCCTTTTATTTATCATTCTAAGTTCGTCCCAAAAGGTTTTTATGAGAAAATTCATAATGATATTGTTGAAATGACTTATGAATATTATATGAGTTTGAAAGTGCATGGTTATAAAAATAGAAAACAAGTTTATAAAAAGGATTTAGAGCTTATAAAAAGAGTATTTTTGCCGTGTACTTGGGATAAAGCTGTGAAAATTAGGGCGAAAGTAGAGATTGAGGATATGGAGAAGAGGTTTTTGAAAGAGTTTTCTGAGTTTACGATGTTTGATTTACCTAGTCATCAAATGAATGAATTAGTGTGTAGTCCATTTGGAAATATGCTGATTAAAAACGAATTGGGGATTGAGAGTAGTCAGAAGGTTAAGAGTTTTATTGGTTATTTGATATGTAGAAATAGAATTGAAGAGATTATTGATTACAATGAGTTTGTAATGTATATTTAGCATAGTGAAATGCTTATGGAGAATGAGTTACTGCCACAAGATAAGGAGTTAGAGTATTGCTGTCAACAGAGAGGATTGGATTTCAATATGATAGATATGAAGCTATATGATTTATCAAAGGATTTTGATTTAGAACTTATTCATATTAGCTAAATTTTTTTTAGATATAGGGCAATGTAATTTAGATTTTTAAGGTTTTTAGGATTAGAATGATTTAAATTCTGAGTATTTGGGTGTTAAATACAAGTTTCATATAAAAAATGTATTAAAATCCAAATCCAAACCTTGATTCTTCAAATAAAAAGCATATTAAATCTATATTATAAACTTATCTAACAGCCTCTTCTGTGATTCTATGACAACCCTGTTCTCAACTTTGCTTTTAACAATATTACAGTACAATTCCCTATGTTTATCTCTTTCCCCAGTCATTTTCCTAATTTCCACTTCCTTATCCCTCACTTTAACTTCCAAGGAATTCGTTTCATACTTCATTTCCTTAGCTTTTTTCGCTATTTCCACAGTTCTCTTCTGTATTTTCTCAGCTTCTTCTCTTAAAATAATCGACTTCTCACTTATCTCTTCCTTTTCCTCCTCCTCTTCCTCTTCTTCCTCTAATTTTATATCATCCTTACCCTCTTCATCTTCCTCATCATCTCCTTCATCAGGTTTAATTTCTACAACTTTTTCAGGTGGTGGAAATGTGATTCTAAAACTCGATCTTACTGCATAAAAACTATTCTTAGTCGTCCTAGAATATTTCTTGGTAAATAAACTATTTGATATTTTAATAAAATTGTTATCTTTAGATGAAGTTAATACACCATTAGTCATCAAAGATTTAAACAAACTATATATTTTTTACTATGGGTATTTTTCTCTTTGTGGTGGTTTAGGTATATCATGTATTGTTATATAAATAGGTTTGATTCCATTGTTAAAAAGCCCACATTCTATGTTTTTTATAAGCCTGTCTTGGTCTAGATATAAATTATAAAGTTTAATGATTTCTTTTTCTATACGTTTAATTCTTTCGTATTTTTCACGTATGTAGATACTGCATTCGGTATCGAAAACACGCATTTTGTTATCAAGAGTTTTTAGGGCTTGGTCGATATCTTGTTTGATTTTTTTTATGTTTTTGCTATGATTTTCTTCGTTTTGTTTGTATTTTTTACTTAGTTCGTTTTCTAGTTCAGATTTACCAAGTTCTTTATAGTCGATTACTGCTCTCATGTCTGATGCTATGGATTGTAAAGTTAGAGGAAGGTTTTGGATTATTGCCGCTTTTTCTTCAAGAAGCAAATGGTTGGATATGAGGATTTGATGAAGTTCTTCTGTACGATGGTTAAGTTTTTTCCTTACATTTTCTTGGATTTTTTCGTTCAGTTCGATAATTTCGAGTTTTACTGTTTTGATTTGGTCTTCAAGAGCTTTGATTTGGCTTGCGTTACGCTCTTTGTTTTTGAGTTCGAATTTTTGAAGTTCTTCAAAAATTATCGAGTTCTTGTTGAGTTTTAGCTCGAGACGTTTGTTTCGAGTTTGGACTTCATCTAAAATCTCAACACTATTCACATGGTTCTCAATACTTTTCTTCTCTTTCCCTGGATTATTCCCAAAAACTGCTTCAATATCTACATTAAACCCAATAATCTCCCCAAACCCTCTAAGTTTTCCTTCATGTATTTCTTGAGTTTTATCAATCTGATGTTTTAAATCCTTAATCTCATCCTGTAATTTCCTAACCCTAACCATCTGTTGCTGTGACTTAAAAACCAAACTTTCAGTCCCAGAATCATTTTCATGTGAATAACAATTATTTGAAAACATCAAAGTATTATGACAAGTTTGATCATTTGAAGTATTAACATGAAACAAAACTGATGTCAAGCAATTATGTTTTATATTATTCGCTAATATTTTCGTCAAAATTGACTCATCACTTGATGCATGATGTCCTTGTTGAAGGTCTATAATAAGATTTCTTAATGAGTCAAGGGTTTTTAATATACTACTTTGATTTGATTCACTATCAGCTAAATCAACAATAGTAAGTGTTCCAGCTTTACTTACATTCATCTCTTTTTGACTTACAGTTATTTTAAATACTGTGTGAACTAATGATAAACTTTCAAAATTTGGGTCTGGGATTTTTCTTAACCTTCTTCCTTCTTGGATTATATGTAAAGCATCTTTTAATGAGTCAATTTGTGTTACAGTTAAATTGTCTATATATGCATTTCCTAAATGTTCACGGATTTCTAAGGTTTCTTCGTTAAATCGATTTTTGTTGTTGGGGAGAAGTTTTGCTAAGTCTTTTATTCGCTCTTTATCGATTTCGAAACTACTTAAGACTATGTTTATAGCTTTTTTTGGTTTTAAAATTCTTGCTCTTTGAAAAACATCTTCTAATACCCGTTGTAGCAAACCATCTTGTCCTTGGTCGCCTAATAAAGAGTAGGTCTTACCTGCTCCTGATGATCCATAAGCTAGAAGGATTCCATTGATTCCTTGCATTATGTTGTCAACTAAAGGTTTTCCAATTTCTTCATAGATTTCTTGTTGAGATGATTCTTTGGAAAAAATACTACGGAAGACGTAGTTTTCGTTTCTGTAACTAAAGTTCTTATGGTTTATTGAGTAGACTCCTGGATCTTTTGTATGCCGCACACGTAAGTATAGTCTGACAACTTGTGAAGCCATGATAAATATTGTTAAAATAAATTAGATTTTGAAAAAATCTTTACCTAATTGCTAGTAAAATTAAATTCTTTGCTTCTATTTAATATAATCATAATAAAAACACCGCAAAAGTTTATTCTCTTATATTCTTAACAAAAAATATATTTTTTTCTAATAATTCTCATAAATTTTAAATTTAGCTAATTACTCATCGTTAAGATTATTAGTTTCTCTTTTGTAGTTGTAAATGCATATGAAACTTTAAGCTGAAAAATCCTTTCAAGTTTTTTTAGCCTTTCTATATCATCATTAATCCACTCTCTACCACTAATTATCAATTGTTTTACAGGGAATTCAACAGCAGAACACCGAATCCCATATTTTTGTAGCGCATCTAGTCTAAGTTCATTAGCATCAGTGCATCCTAAAGCATTGCCTACAAACATATAAAGGTCTTTTTCAATACTTTTAAATGTATTCTCATTATTATAATCTTTAGAATCCTCATTCGCAAGCATTTTGACTTCAGATTCCTGTTTAACTTGATTTGTAGGTTTTAGATTTTTATTAGAATTGATTGATAATTTGTTTATGTTTTGATTTATATTCTCCAAATCCTCATCTTTTTCAAATACATTTTTATAAACTCTTATAGGTATTTGTAGTTTACCACATAATTTATCTGATTTAATATTATAAAAATGATCTGATGTTTGGTTTTTTATACCTTTTTCTAGAATTAAACTTTTGGGCTTTGCATCTGATATTGAATTTATTTTGGTTTCTTTTGATTTAAAGCTTTTATAGTCTCTTAAAGGAATTTGAAGTTTATTACTATGATTGACCATTTCAGGATTTTCTATATCTTGGTAAGGATTTATAGGATTTCTTGATGTAAAAAATGGATTTTGTGATTGTTTAGGAAAATCTTCAGTATTTATATCTTCATCATAATTTTTAAATGGGTCATTTATTTTTGGGTTATTATAACCATATTCTGTAAGGTAATTATTTATCTTTGGTTTTATTATAAAAGTATCTTTAACTATTGCCTCCAAAGAGTTCTCATTAGATTTGCCTTCAAATTTAATTTTTTTTAGAGTGTAAGTGGAACTTGTTACTATTTTTTTAGTAGATTTTTTTAATGTTTCATAAGATTCTGGCTTTAATTTAATGCTTTTGGTTGAAAGATCTAAGTCATTTGAATAGTCAAAATCTTTATAGATGGGAAAATTATATTTTGTATAGTCTTGAGAATTTGTGAAGTGATTGCTTGAGGAATATGATTCAGCATAGTGTATGTCTTTATTTTCTTCATTATCTATTAGTTGATATTGCCTTGGATTGAAATCTAGTTTGTTTTCAAGAAGTTCCATTTTATATAATTTTGAAGATACACTAAGGTATATAGTAAAAAAATATTTAAATTTCACTAATAAGTATAATTATTTTAAAACAATAATAACTTATACAACCTCTCCAACCTATATTAAACATTAGCAAGTATATTCTAATTCCATATAAAATTATCTTTAATTTATCCTAACTACAATAATTTATTTAAGAACTCTCTATTCTTTTATCTAACTAGCTTTTAATTTTCATATATTTAATTTGCATTAACTTTACAAATAAATATGTAATTGTTGTCATTTGCTATAAATATCTTGTAGATATCATTTTTTTTTTCTCTATAAAATCTCTTTTAAAGCCTTGCAATTCATTTGTTCATCATCCTTTTCAATATTTTTAATTTTATCACTCTTCTAAAAGTATAGAATTTTTATTTTCTTCATTTCTTTAATTGTAGAATTTAATTATTTTTACAGATTCTGTAAGTCTTTACTAGGCTTTAACTTTTGCTCCTCTAACTTTTTTTTTTCTTGATCTGAAGATTTTTTTGCAGACTCAAGTTCATCAGCTAATTTTTTATTTTTTTTCTAACTAGCTTTAAGTTCTGCTTCTAAGCTTTTAATTTTTGTGCAAGTCTCTTCAAAATTTTTTTAATACATTCTAAGTCAACTTCCAGCTTTTTTGTATCTGTAACAATTTACAAAGAGCTATTGTCTATACCCAGTAGTTTTCATAAGCTTAAACTATACTATTTTTTCTTTCTCTCTTTGTAAAAGTTTTAGGGTATTAGCCCAGCTAATAATATCATTAGCCTGGTCGGTCTGCTGATTTAAAATCAAGTTGCTTTTCTTTCTTTTTATGTAATTAATATTATCCTTCAGTCATTCATATAATTCTACCATCATCACTTGGACTAATTTTAAGTAATCAGATTCAAGATGGTTAAG